>JAVTVY010015764.1:0-59751 GCA_036873755.1 Hanleya hanleyi | reverse complement strand
ATATAAGGGAAGTGGGAAGAGGAGCCGACATACTGACAGAGCCACATGACTTCACAGTATAGTCTTCTGGTTAACCTATTTCAAAGCACCAAGAATCTAACGATTCGCGATATGTGTTGTATCTGTATCTATATGAACTGGCTTGAGCTAGGGTGCTGAAACCTACCACACTGTACCCTTGGGTCAAGATCTACCAGAAAATGTAAAAACAAAGTTCAAGATGGCCGCTTTTATTGGTCGATTTTTCGGCTGGTTCAACACGTGACCGCCATTCAATTATTTGTCGTTCCGGAGATAGTGCAGAAAGTTTGATGAGGGGTGATAATGCCCCCCCCCCCCCAAGCCTGGTAGTTATAAAGAGATTACAGAAAATTCGGAAAATAAAATACAGGATAAAATTATGTGGTCATGGGCTTACTTTTGCCTAATCCTGACATGTGTATGGTCTAATTTTTAATGATTTATTTGGCTCTAATATACTATCTATTAGATAGGAATTTCATGAAAATACCTTTATTCTTATAGAATAAGCACATATCTGCTAAGAAATGTAATGACATTGCCTTCAAATGACATTAACGAGTACTGCTGTATCGCAAATTCATATTAATGTGCTCTCCAAAGACAATTAAACTGACTTGACTGAAATCATGGTAAATTTGCTTTATGTTTGGCCATTTTGTAACACTATGATCTTCAAGATTAGCCAGTTAATCGATTTTTCGATTAGGCATTGTTTCCAAAAAAAATTGTTTCAATGTTCTTTTTCTATCTAGTTTCTAGTAATATCGTTGCATCATAAATTTGGATCGCGTCAAGTATGTTCGCCAAACTGAAGCCGAAACTTGGGCGAAATTTTAATAAACGAAATGAAAGTAGCGCAATAAATGACACGGACATGTTCATTCAAAGATTTAATACTTACATGTATTGCTGTATTTGTAAGAGTACGGCCCGGTATTCATCCAGAATTCGATGTTGTGGAGCTCTATCTGTGAACGAGAGCATAAAGAGGCGCCTAATTCTAGCAGCGAAAATGTGTTAGATCCGGCCCTTGGCTGAAATATCATGACGTCAGCCAGACTGTCAACTCAGTCATGTTAATGTCAGGTTGCAGTGAAGGGTATGCCAGAAATGACCTATTGTGCTATAATGTCTGTAGACGGCTTAAGTCTGGGAGAGAACTTGATTGTTACCACGGGCTTCATATCAACTGCGATCACATGTCCGCGGTCCGCGTACCTGATCAGGCCGGTCTGACAAGCAAGCCCATTTAGCCTAATAAAATTACGATAAATATGTGAATGGCAAGCCGAACACGACAGAAATCTACTTTGGCCTGGCTGAAAAGCTACGTTAGTGGACTCTAATGGATACAAAATGACAGGAAATACATGGGTTGTTAAACCATGGTGCAGTATTTAACATCTACACGGAAAGTCGGATGTCAAACGGCGAACTATGGCTCGTAGTTAATGGTCTAGTTCAGAAGCCCTTTTTTCATTTTATTTTCACAGTAATTCCCTTATCTTCATGACTGTGCTAGTTTCTCATCAATTAACCAGTCACGAAAAATTTTCGGACTACGCCTGCGTTTGCTGGCGAAGTACTGGAATGGACATTCTTCTTCACTTAACTTTCGTTCTCTAGTTCTTTAATTGTTCAACAACTCAGCCGATTCCTCTTAGATTTCGCCAATGTCGCGTACAAAAATTGAGGTCAATCGGTCAAGGTCAGTGCGGTTTAAGTCCGAAAGTCTGCAAAATCGCAGGGAAAGAGAGAGAGAATTAAGATTTAATGTCGCGTTCAGCAATATTTCAGCTATATAGCGACGATCAAACAAAATTCTAAGTACTCAAGTCACTAACTAACAGTAATTCAACGCATTAAAACTTACAAACATTAAAACTTATGTAACAAACCGATTTCCCATACATAACCCAAGATGCAATCCTCCCTCACCCGAATAAAAAGATCTTCCAAAGTAGTCGCTCGATAAAAAGCATCTCTTACAATCTTAAAATCTATGCATTCGATAAGAATATGTTTCACCGCGAGATCTTCATGGCATGGAATACACCTTGGGACTGGCTCTTTTTTTAGTAAAAACTCTTGAGTTAATCGTGTGTGGCCGATTCGACATCGCCTGATCATGGGTTGATCATTTGTCGCCGAGGGGGGAGATGTAGTAACGTATCGCCAGAAAAGCAATTGAGGTCAAAGATCAAGATCACTTTTGCCCCAAATTCAGGAAATCATCGAGATTAAATTCCAATATGCCAGGTACTGAAATTGACACGTGTAAAATAAGTCAACGCCAGGGTGCCCTCACCAACAAGAAATTATTGGAAACATTGTCTGTGATATAATAGTCCAGTCCAAACCTGTGTTTTGTGATCAAATTTCAAGACTACCTCACACTCGTGGCGCACAAGAAAAATATTGGAGTCGAAAGTCTACGCAGGCCGAGTAACTGTTGTAACTGAAATATAAGCGGTGGTTGTATTGCCTCTCAAACGGAAATGTACCTTTTCTTTCATTAGCAAATCAACTTTGATTAGGCCCTACAGGGGCACTCTGTTTGAGTTTCCGAATATGAACCGCGAAATATATAGAGCTTTAATAGCATCATCAAAACATCTTCCCGGAAGAGAAACATGTTACATAATTTTGGTCAAGGTGAGTAGGTGTAGTGTTCGAATTATGAAGATAGTTCATGAGAACATCATATATGGTTATGATATTTGCCTTCTGTAAGTGGGTACACGACGCCAAAATCTTACAAGCAATGGATAAGGAGGCTTTAGACTCCTAAGGGGTCACGTCCAATTAATCGAGGCACTTTCTCGATGCCTTCGAGAAATTTCTCGGCTGAAACCGGGAGGGCAGAACCGGGACCCCTGACGACAACTCCCGGTTTGCTCCCGGTTCTATCTCGATCGAAACGTCCCGGTTTTCGAGATGGTAACAAAATTGATAGATAATCTCGAAGGGGGTCCCGGTTTCAATATGTCAGTGGGTTTTTTTCCGTTAATTTGGCATATCTTAACTTCTCGGGCGATTAGAGTGTTGTGCTGGGGGTGGCCAAAATATAATTTAGAAAACGAATTATTTATGTTTTCAATGTTATTCATCGTTTATTCGATACATCTATGTCCTGGGGTTTCGTGAATCCAATTGAACGAAAACTTTGATTTATCTATATATAAATTATGAATATATATTTTAGTGAACTGCTCCAACATCGATAACTGATTGTTTATCTGACAAGTATCCGTCGCGGAATAAATAACAAACCAATTGGATATGATCTGGATAATAATGGTATGGAAGCATGGGTTAATCATTGTTCTAGAAAAATATAGATTTTTTTTTGAGAAAACATGAATCCCTTCAACAGGAAAATGAAAGCTATGTGTGTAATGTTATATAATGTTGTAGAGTTCATTGCAGATTTCATTTTTTTTTAATTACTGTATTGTGATATAGTTTAAATAAGGAGATTACACCAACAACGTTTATTTCTGACACAAGCTTGCCTGGAAGTGGTTAGCGGAAATACTGGCAATCGGAACTAGAGGTGTTGATAATTCACGCCACAGTCGGTCTGTGAACACCCGTCGGCTTGAAGCAACAGCGAAGGGACGGGGGTTAATTTGTTTTGAATGAAAAAACTGAAACCGCATGCACTATTGGCGGGAGCTTGATAATTTACTCACGTTCTATTACTTATTGCCGATTTCATGTGTATAGGAAATTAACCAAATAATGGAAGTATAGATTCAGAGGGCAATCACACTTTATACCAACGGTTTCATACATGTTACTATAAACGATGCCGCGTTTTGTTTTCCAAAAACTTCGATCGAGCGTTTATGTTTATATCAGTGAATTACCAGACGCTCCTGTGATCTTCGTAGTCTCTTTATTTCTGAATATCCGGGTGAAATACCATTCTGATCAACTTTCAGAGGAACATAGGGAATTTTATCCTGGACTTGCATAATATATTTCAATTTGCAGTTCCTGCATGGACGTATCTTATAAAGTGATTCAAATTCTAAAAAACAGGTTCAGAATAACTCCATTATAATGAAACAGTTTATACATTTTCAATTGGCAATGTTTCTTTCTTTCCATTCATAACGTTTCGAGAAATTGCGCTGTCCGAGAAAGTATGCGACTACAGATTTCTAGACGGAATAACAAAATATTAAATGATCCAAGTTCAACCTAATTCGTTTAAATGCATATGTATTCGCCGAGATTAATCTCTCTGCCACAGACAATATTTATACCAAGCATACGCCTTCCGAATACTTCAAACTTCCATTTGATGACATCTCGATTACATTCTCGAAGCATGTTGTGTTATTTCGAGGAGGATCGAGATGGCCTTGCGCTTCGAGAGAAAACCGGGAGCAAACCGGGACAACAATCGATAGAGATAAACCGGGACCCTTCGAGACGAGATATTTATCGGTTTTACTCGTTTATCGAGAAACCGTCTCGATCGATTGGACGTGACCCCTAAAATGTTGTGATTTCATGAGTAAAACCTCCAAATTGTGACGGGGGTACTTACCAGGTTTTTCTCAACCATGTATTTTATGAAAGGAAACATATTATGGAACTTTCCACTAAGTTAATGTGACTGATAAATCACCTGGATTTATTAGTGGGCGACTCTGGTGACCTTTTCCAATAAATTATCACCATGCCGGCGCCACACTTATTATGTAATAAAGCCGACGAAAACGGACTTTCTATTATTGCGGTAAAAAAGACTTTCGATTATTGACGCGAAAGTTTTATCAGGTTAGGAAGAACCTCTCTCTATAAATGGAGGTAAAAAGGTCGTTTTTGTCCAATAAATTCAATGATATTTCGAAGATAGAAACATCCGCCATATATACCATGGATATATTTATCCGCATCGGATGGTATTGAAAAAACAAATTATCGTCTATCTAATTTGCATAAGAATAGACGACATGTTTTGTTCTCTGTTAACAATTAGACTATGCACACTTTCATTGGAAAACCACTGTTCCGGCATGTAACAATATTTAAAGTACGTCGCCTGAAGATTTTGTAGCGTTATGATGAATAAGTCAAAAGTTATCAAGCAGAAACGACCTTTTTTACCTCCATTTTTAGAGAGAGGTTTTCCCTAACCTGTTTATGGACGACGACTGGATATTGAATGCCGGTAAACTATTTTCCTCTGAAGAAAACTTCTACTCAGCAGCAAGGCAGCACCACTCTGTATCCCAATGTTGAAGCCGAGGCTAATACCGCAAATATAGCAACATCATGTGTCAATCCCATCAATACGGATCAGAGCGTAGTGCAGAAATCGGCCGATAGCAATTTAAAGGGCGACACCGCCAATATCCATAATATACTATTACCCTATTCTTAGATACGATTTCAGGAAATCTTCCGGTATGTCAAGTGGCAGCCTGAATATACTGTGGAGTGAATCAATAACACTCCAGGATGTTGCTTAAAGCCTGTCTCAAATTACAGGCATTTGATATGGTTTGATATGTTGTGGATGTCCGAAGTGTCTGTCTGACTCAGTTCAAGTGCATGGTATTTGACATGGAGATGTTATTCGATTGCGTTATTTCAGTCAGCTGTGTTTCATAGAGCTATGCTACTTTCAGGATATGGTAGAGAGGTAAAACGGGCAATCTAGAGAGACAAAGCAAGTTGTGGCCCCGATATCTATGGTGAAGAGATACGCTTCTGGGAGATGAGTCTAATAAATCGGATGCAAGCCATGAACCGTATACAGATAATATGTGAACTGTTATTTCGTAGTCCTCCCCCTTCCCCTCTGAGTTGTGCACAATCTTGACATGCTGGAAATTTCAAGATACTCCCCCCATCCGCATTTGTTGTTCTTTTCCAACCCCTCCTCTCGACCCTTCAGCATACATAGGGGCCCTTCTGTTATTAGAGGTGATGAGCTAGATTAAGCTGTTCCTTCTTTTTTTAATAGAAGGGGAACACAGTAATCGATATAACTTTCCTGTTTACAAAAAGTATGAAAGCGTGAATGCGATATATTGGGAAATGTGCGGACCTCAAGATATCTTGCCAGCAATTTCAGACCGCTTCTTTCGGAACTAACGAATATTCGTACATGGAAGATCTACATTATTAACGAGCCGTTAATAAGGTAGGAAGCGAGATAACGATATGTCACGGAAACGATCTGTGTATGGTGAACAAATGTGATGTATGGTACCAAGCGCTACCAGGCATTCTTTATGTTCTGCTTCGCGCCTCTCCATTCAGCGCTGTCAGGGTCTCATGGACTGTGCCGGAGTTGACCCGAACTAATCTGTTGCTACAGTGAACGAACATGGCGACTGGGCGAATTAGTATCAGTCGCAGCATATAGTTCTAGGGTAATTTGTCAGAAAGCTGCCCTCAATCTGTTTGCCACTGGCGTTTTGAAAGACTTTGAATAACTGTTTACTGTATTTCAAGATAAACATATATTTTGCGATCAGTAAAACAGCTAGAGAGAAAGAGAGAGAATTAATGTTTAATCTCGCGTTCAGCAATATTTCTACTATATAGCGACGAACAAACAAAATTCTAAGTATTCGAGTTAATAACTCAGTAAACTAATGAATTAATAACATCAAAATACACTAAAATTTATACAACAAACCGATCTCTCTCAAATAATCTAAAATACAATCTTCTTTACCCGATTAAAAAGATCTTCCAGAGTAGCTGCTCGATAAAGGTTATCTCTTACAATCTTAACATCTTTACATTCGATAAGAATATGTTTCACCGTGAGATCTTTGTGGCATGGACTACATGCAGCAAATGCTCGTGAGTTAATCGTGTATGGCCGATTCTACATCGTCTAATCATGGCTTGATCGAAACCTTTCTGGCTGTTCAGATGAGTATAGCCAACAGTTTTTTTTGAACTCGTGAAGTTTGTTATTAGCCAAATCATCTCACAAAGATTGAAACAACTTTCTCACATAAGCACAGATAGATGGTCTGAAATCACTGTATATGGGATTTCAACAGGATCAACCTCATCATCTAGGGCTGCCTTAGTCATTTTATCTGCTTCAGTATTACCTTTGATGTCAACGTGACTTAGATAGAACAGTTCTTGGTTTCAGCAAGAATCCTGCAAAAAATGACGAGACCTCTACAGGGGTAAACGGAGCGTAGCGCAAGGCACCCTGGGAAAGGATGACATGATACCTGTACAGTTGATGTTCAACTACGTTTTTGCTAATATCATCTCAGCAAAACTACACGAATACACTGTACCAGTGAAACTCGCCTCAAATTAAACGGATTCATCTCTATATCTTACCAGTAGAAACGCTTAAGAAACCTAACAGTGCACATCTGCCAAGACTAAGCATCTGCCATGTAAGTTTCGAAGTTGTCCATCAAATAGTAAGCGAGATATGATCTGGACAAGAAATTATCGGCATGACACGTTGGGCAGCCTGGTAGCGTAAACTTGAATAAATAGTTCCCGTGTGTAACATAACGAACATATCTGTGCTAATATCGTTAGTTCCAAAACTAAAACCTGTCGACTACCAGGTAAAAGTTCGATATTCACTGCAGACGCAAAACCTATATTTTTAGCTTTGGAAGGTGTTGGGTCCACTAAAAGAAAAAATATGTCATATTTTCAGATTCGTTGTTAAGCCTTCAAGCGATTAAAAGTGGAACTTCGGCTCATTCCACTATCTTGAATATTGTACAATTATATGAATGCAGATTTGATCAACAGATTGATATTGCGTTTTGTTGGTTGCCTAGTCACGTTGGCATCAAAGGTAATACTGAGGCTGATAGAATGGCTAAGGCTGCCCTAGATGATGAGGTTGATCCTGTTGGAATCCCATATAGCGATTTCAGACCCTCTATCTCTACTTATGCGAGACGGCTGTTTCAATCATTATTGGATGCTGTGAATAATAACAAACTTCAGGAGTTCAAAAAATCTGTAGGCTATACTCATCTGAACAGACAGAAACGTTTCGATCAGACCATGATCAGGCGACGTAGAATCGGTCATACACGATTAACTCACGAACATTTACAAAAAAAGAGCCGGTCCCAAGGTAAATTCCATGCCACGAAGATCTCACAGTGAAACATATTCTTATCGACTGCATAGATTTTAAGATGGTAAGAGATTCTTTTTATCGAGCGACTACTTTGGAAGATCTTTTTAGTCGGGTGATGGAGGACTGCGTCTTGGGTTATTTGAGAGAAATCGGCTTGTTGCATAAGTTTTAATGTGTGTATGTTTTAATGTGCTGGATTACTAAGTTATTGGCTCGAGTACTTAGAACTTTGTTTGATTGTCGCTATATAGCTGAACTATTGCTGAACGCGACGTTAAACCTTAAGTCTCGCTCTCTGTCTCTCTGTCTCTCTCTCTCTCTTGTAGTGTCCTAGTATCTTTTAAGTACGGCTGACAGAAAGAAGATCGTCGAATAGCCTCTCCACGACAACAATCGGGGGCTATCACGATCAACTGACTTAGTACTTAAGAGACGTGAAATCTTCGCTTCTTTCTCGATCTGTCTTCATTCCTTGAGTAAAATACTACGTTATTCGACTTCAGTGTTCGTTTTCACCAGTGGGGTTTTTATCTCACCAATTTCGGACAGATGAATGAGGTTGTCATGGTATTCATGACGATCTTGCCCTAATTTATACCGTTAGGGCATCGACAGTCAATCTGTTTAAGATAGAACTAGTGTGAATTCTGATGGGGTTTCTAGAACAAATGTGCTTCTGTCTGTTTAAACAGGTACCCATTGCCTCCCTCCATACCGTGAATGTCCATTGGTAGAATTAAGCGATTTTTTAGTTAGCCGACCAGAAGCCCAATCTGGTATCATTAGCTGGTCCTGTGATACTGTCAATGAATTTAGCTGTCAACTAACCCATACTTAAAATGCTGGGCCAAAACGCTAACGACTTTTATCACATGCTTTGGTCAATATGAATAACGCATCTGTAGAAAAATACCTCTCTGCTGTCCAAAAACGTATCTTGTTGCCCGTCATTTACAGCCTTTGTCACCTGCAACTTTGCATTAAATACCAAATTGGCGTGTTGATGGATTAAACATAACACTATTACTCTGTATATTGGTCACGTGTAAGAGCTTTCGAAAAAGATAAAAATGAGAAAAATAATAGAGTGCCGTAGCGCGTAAAATGGATGTAAAAAGGAACTAATTCCCCGATTCAGCCTGTCGGGCAATGTTCGTATCCCCGAATGTATCGGACTATGCGACAGGCTGGCCCTACTATTGGTTGATATTCAAATAAAGTGCTGGTGGTTGAATATCGGTGAGCGAGTCCAAAATATTGTCAGTGAATTCACTCAAATAGTGTGCGTAATTAACGCGCGTTGGCAATATTTAAGGCCAGTTTATTTCCAGTGTTGTCTTCAACGCGGAACTGATAACACTGGGAATGTTACCGGTCGGCCTTGTTCCATTGAAACTGTTACATGATAACACCTTGTTTTCATACCGTCTATTAAAGTGATCACTGACATATTGTGATGAAACATAGTGTATGAGAATTATTGGTCTCATGTCAATAAACACCTTTTAACGCTACCTGGCCTGGGGGGGGGGAGAGGGGGGAATGCCCCCCCTACCAAACTTTCCGTGCTATCTCCGGAATGACAAAAAATACAGAGCTGATACTCCGTGGCTTTATAGTTTATCATATTGGGGTCATTTTGAGCCTATTTGCATGACCCCCAGAGGAGGGGATCATGGGAAAATTCAAGATGGCGGCCATGTGGGGTCCCAGAAAAGTGATGTTTTTGTCATATTTCTTCAAAATTTCTGCTTTTCTGCAATGCAAAGTGGACAAAAACTATTTTATTTCACATTACATTAATATTTACTAATTCATCGTGCTGGGGTTTTTTGGCGGAGAAATTGCATAAATAAAAAATTCGGAAAATCTGACTGAAAAATTGACCAAAAATGCCGTTTTAGAAAACGACGTCACGGTGACGTCTTCAAAGCGACCATCTGCAACTTTTTTACATTTTCAGGTAAGGATATAGTGTGGTAAGTTTCAGCGCCCTAGCTCAAGGGGTAAGACAAATAATTAGGGGGAGCCATTTCGCCCCCCTTCCCCCGGCCACGACAGGTCCCAAAAAGCCCAGGCCAGATAGGGTTACTGAAATCATGTCATTTAGCCTTGCGAGGGATAGGGAGAATAATTACTTCCTTCTAACCTATAAGCCATCAAGTTTCGAAACTTGTAAGGGAAGGACCCCAAAATATTACTAGGATAGAAGATTTTTTTCTCTGTTTGATATCACTGCTTTCTTTTCACGCACAGACAGCAACGATGAACATTTACATCATGGTTGACCGAGTATGGACAGACAAGGGCGAAAATACCAAGGCTATTTGATTTGAACTTTCCCTTGCCTAAGGCGGTATAGGTCAAACTCGCAAAATTTGATGACATCATGAGCAAAACGTCCCAATCTGTGATTTCAGTTCGGTGAAGAAATTCAAGGCATATTATATTGATTATGGTGTTCCTCACATACATCACCAAATGTCTCTGAAGCGACTGATAGAATCGTTACTCATTTTCAATGAAGAGACAGATATGTACACGTAGGTTAAACTCGTCAAATCTGAACTCCCAGGTCTGGAAAGAAATTCACGGAGACTGTAATACTCACAATGGCTGATCTCAATCGTATATCTTATATAAGAGTACGAGCATGTATACCCAAATTTAAATAATCCGGTTGAGGCAAAGAATAGGATTAGGTTGTGTAACTAAGTAATTTATTTGAAGTAAAATTTAAATTCAGTGAACGAAATACCTTGGTATGATTGCAAATGTCTCGTTCATTAAAGCTAGAATACTTACCTACAAGGCTTTGTCTGCAAGAAGTAACATCAATGCTGATCTAGAATCCGAAGCTGTGATGTTGGATCTGTGAAAGAGCAATGGTATAATGCTAGCGGTAAAAAAATGTTAGATCGGACTGCGGGATAAATTGTCATGACGTCAATGAGAATGTCAACTCAGTGTTTTTTAATGTCACGTTATAGGTTACCGAAGAAATACCCGTACTGTTAAGAACCATCGATAATTTAAATCTGGAGAAGAAATTGGTTGTAATAACAGGTTTCCTCCGATCACAGGTCTGTTCGCAGGGGCACTTCTTCGTACCTAATGAGGCCGGTCTGACAAGCAAGCCCATTTACCGTAATATAATTACGATAAATGTGTGAATGTCAAGAGGAACACGACAGAAATCTACTTTGGGCTAACAGAAAAGCTGCGTTAATTGGACCACAATGGGTACAAAGAGATACATCGAATACAGTTAACAAGGGTCCAGTATTCAATATCAAGATAGAATGTCGAACGTCGGACTTTGACCCATAGTTAGTGGTCTCGTCTGCCATCATCATTTATTTCACTGTGAACCACACAGGGTGGTACGAGGGATACAGCCAGGTGCATATATCATGGCGACTGCATATACATTGTACAAACGAACGGAAGGCATCCTTTGGCCATTTTAACCGTACCAGACTTTCTGCGCTATCTCGGGAACGACAAAAAATTAAGAGCTGACACTCTGTTACTTTTTAGTTTATCATATTGGGGGCGAAATGGCCTACAACAGGCTTGGACAGGTCTCAAAAAGCCCAGACCAGATAGGGTTAACTTCTTGCATTCCCTCCTCTTCAGTCATACTTTCACACACTCGCTAGAATTGGTGTTTTTGTTGCGAGAATAATAAACGTGATCAATATATCTGTTACTAGATAGCTTACTTCTCCTGGATAACCAAAATGTAACGATATTGAACGTGAGATCACGAGATGAGACAATTTTATGCATATCTAAAATGATCTCATCTGGAGAAAGAATCGAAAAAAGTCATACCTTACTATGCTTATGACGAATAAGCTTCAAATTTATAGAACCAAACCACGTCTATATGACAGAACCTGTGAACAACTATTCTCGATTTTGGACACGAGTAGTGTGACTAACGTCACAGAACCTACGAAGTAGGGTGAGGAAGATGACTTAGGGGGCAAAGCGTAATGTTATAGGTCACCTAGATGACTTGGGGGTCCAAGCGTAATGTTATAGGTCACTTACGTAGGTAAAATTTTCATCAGAACTAGCTCAGCTCAGAACTTGCTGGTAACAGTCCCCTAATGCACGTTCATGTCAAAATCAAGGTTCTAATGTCAACTGTTCTTCTTGTTTTGCCGACGAAAGGATTCGGATGGACTCACTCACTACCGGACAATATGCAAATGAGAGCCTACTTCGTAGGAAAAGATAAGTTGTTACTTGTTATTGTGAGTCAAGTAGGCTGAAAATATCACAATTATCGCATTCACGTCATTCTTGTCTATCGGAACATTTATATATTGATTGCTATAAAGTAGACACATGCAGTCAAAGGTGGTCTTGCAGTCGAAAAGTCCAATTGCCTTTATTTTAATACAGGCTACACTCGTCTAACTTGGTGACATCATGAGCGACCTTCAGCAATTTCAAGGAGACATGACTACTCCTTGTGGTTTTTCTCAACATAGAGTCAACTGGAGTACGAGGAAAATCTTCCTTCAACAGAAAAGCAGCTAGACCTCATGTACATGTATTCCAGTGGTTATACTCTGTTTTCTGTAGGATTTTGCTAAATTGTCACAAAGCCGGCGCCGCAGGTAGCACTACTAAAATTATGTCTATGACGGTTCCATTTGAAGCGATTTAACTCGCGCAGTGATTTCTTTGTCCACCTTGCGCAGTCTGATTAAAACCTAACCGTAGACTGGATCCAGCCCTGATTCATAAAGTAGTTTTAGGGGAAATGAAGGGAGTAACTCCGCCAACCTCCGAACAGGGTTGTCTCCCGCCATCATATAGTTAACCCTATCTGGACTGGGCGATTTGGGATGTACCGCAGCCTGTGGGGGGGGGGGCGGAAAGTGCCCCCTATATATTTTCGCTATCGCTAAGGCTAGGGGGCTGAAACTTACCATACTATATCATTGGGGCAAGCTCTACAAGAAAATGTAAAAAACAAAATCCAAGATGAAAGTGAACCCCCCCCCCCCCGGGCCGGGTAGGGTTAATATTTAGCCCTGTACCGAAACATCATTTCACAAAATCTAGATCTCACCATCCAGAAATTCAGTATCAATCTACTAAATAGTAAGATATTATTTTTTTCAGATGTCAATATGTGTGAGCGTTTCATTCAGAAAAAAAAACACTGCTGATTATTTTCAAACAAACGACGGTTAGCTTTGATGTGGTGTTGTTATTGTTTTAAAGAGATGAACAGTTATTAAATAATTCACCGATTGTTCGTCATCTTTCGTCTCCGAATTACCCAAATGCGCTGCAGTTCATTACTTTTGCATAATTCAAGTCGTTGCGATATAGAACAATCTAATAGTCTTGCACTTTTATTCTCCGTTGAAGGTTACATGGCTTGGTGAAGACCCACTGTGTGCCCAATGCCAGAGCGGTTTTTTTTTTGGCACTGTATAATTGCCTGAAGGCAGGAATATTCGACATGGCAGAAGGGGAGACCACCCGGTTTGGAGGCTGTAACTCTACCAAAGGAAATGCCTGAAACAGGGATTGGACGCGAGCACAAGGGAGCTAACTGTCTACGGTCGACAGTACTGTCCATGTTTTATCACCAGTGAAAAAACTCAGTATTTTGACATCTCCCCCCGACTCAACGCATCTCACTGGTTCACTCATATGCACACGTGGGAGCAATGCGTTCATGTTGACTTCAGCAATGGAAATGGCGTCACTACCTTGACGTCAACAATAGGAATAACGTTAATACCATGACGTCACAGTATGGCGTCAGAGTGAAATTGTTACAATTGATGTCTAAACAGGTAAAAAGGTAAAAAAAACATGTCAATCACTCATGCTATCAAGGCCTCCAAATTGATTTTTCACACCACGAAACCCATCTAACCGTCAAGCCTCTATTTAAATTTTATTAAAAATAATGTTCAACTATTAGATAATGTATTAAACGTTGTTGTATTATTGATCAGTAGCACGGTAGGTATAAACTAGAGATATGTCCAGCCTAACCTAACTTTTGATTTGCTGATAGGTCTCCGAACTTCTATTTGGAGGTCAGGTGATGTGACCCTCGGTAATTAACCCAGCGAGTAACCTAACAGCTGTTGAAGCCAGCGTATAGCCCGTCCTGATCTGTCGTCGTGGTTGATTCGGCGAGGTTGCTTCAACCGTACGCTATATAGAAGTGAGATAAGCCGACACGAAAGACATATTGAAGTTTTCAGAATTGAAGTAGCGGCATTTCAGACTGACATTATCATACAATAATTAGACAAGAGCTAACAGCTGGTGCGGTAAATGAATATAGCGATTTAAAAGGCCAGTCCTGAATACGGATGTATTTGCACGGTTTGCCCCAAAGCGGATATGAACAACATGATTTCATGCTGGCAACATTGAAACTGTTGAGCACTTCTCTCAGTGCAAACAATTAGCCCAGGTGTATTTATTTCTTTCTTTATGAAATCTTTCGACGAGAACGCTAACCGCGCAGCAACTTGGATTTTCTATCGATTTCAAATGATTTTATCCTGATGTTTCGTTGGACGCGATTAAAAAGGACCGGTCGAAGACAAGAATTTTCCTCGGCTGAGAAATCATATAAATTACAGATATCAAATAATACAGGTATATATTATGATCTGATTAATGCCCAAACGTCTCACATCTCCGTTCGTCTGATTCAATGCAAGCAGGATCGATGCTCAGCAAAAGCACGGCACTGATTCAACTGAATCTCTATACCAGCATTTTGCGCAAATTATATTGAAAATCAATAGCCAAGACTGCAGCATCTCTCGAACAAGTGAGATCTGTCCATGTTTTAAGCAGTGAAATGTCTACAAACTGCGTAAATTCATGATGACCTGTGGATGTTGATTAATGACATAGATCATTCTCGTGGTTCACATAGAAAGTCCCAACTTTATTGGTCACGAAGAAGCGGAGTTGAAATGATAAGAAGCGCAATATTCGATCTTGCGCGATTGTATGGAACATAAAAAACAGCGCGAATGTACATTTCTCTGAGCATTCATAGCCGGCGCTGTTTTAAATGAACACAAACAGTCAAAGCGTCACTGGCTTTCATATTCTGAAAAAATTGGAAATTCATGTGGCTAAAGTACAATGGTCAGGTCATTTTATGCAATAACATCATTACGTCTTGCCGGCGTCATTGAAAACTGTTGACCGCTTCTCTCTTGTAAGAAACCATCTTGTGGTTTTGATGTTTTATTTCAGACACATTTGGAATTGGTGCCAATTGTCGTACAAAATAGGTCTCGATTATCAACGCGGATATTTTTTTAATGGACGACGGCTAAATATTGAATGCCGGATCCTATCCTTTCTATGCGTACATGATAAAAGCTGAGGGAAAAGACCTTCGCTGTTCACAGAAAACACAAACATTTTTCTATGGGAATTGTCAAGATTTTAGACTGATGAGTAATCACTCTTGGAGCTAAATCCAATAAATACAGGCGTCTAGCTACCCATCATTCAGTGATCAACCGTCATCCATCAAATAAAAAAAAACAATCATAGTATACAAAAACCTACTAGTTTCCCACAGCAGAGAAGCGGTAAATTATCTGCAAGACACCAGGATGTACGATTTTCGTTACAAAAGCCGTTATCTAGAGAATTATTATCTTTGATGGTGATTGTTCATATGAACATCAGGATATTGAAGTGCGTCGGGTTTATACGGCTCCTAGCCTCGGATTTGCCTGACAAACGGTTGCTTACCATTCATCCAGGTGAGGACAATGCAATTGGCAAACAACTAGCATATATACCAGTAAACTGAATATTTTGCCTAAGGGGGGGGGCGTGGCGACATCATTGCCGATTGATGATCATAGATTTGAGAAATACTACGAAACTGAACAAAGTTGAAGATGTTATTGGCTATCTCCAGTGAAAGTTTGTTCATGAGATAGTTATGCAACGCTGCTAAGGTAGGCAATTGGCGAGTTCCCTAACCTCAGCATCATGTCACACGGACATTTGAAATTGCAAATAGCTGTATCATCTGAACCACGGTGGAGCCAGATAACAAATGAGCTAAATTAGATTATAAATGAAGGGAAATGTAAACTGACTAAAATAAACTAAAATACTCATGGCAGTGCACTGTAAACCAAATCACCCGTATTCTTCGTGAACAACGGCAGCCTACTGTGTGTCACATCTTTTGGCGTATTAATTGCCTCTTCACTGCTATTGATACAATTATAGAGCACATGTGGCAAGGCGACAACCGGATTCCTTTCACCTGGATGACAAATCAATACATGAATGAGACTGGGATGAACAATTATACGAAACGAAATATGCTTTCAGGAAATCGAGACAAGTGTCCTTCATCTACTTTTGATTCAGTTTGGTCAGACGTGAGAACAGGAGTAGTGCCCCTTTGACCAACTGTAAACCCGAGATAGGCAATGCTATTTGAGGGATATTGCTAATATCGACCGCATAGTGTAATTGTCAGCAATAGAGTCGAGTGACAGTAGATTGTGTTGATTGGCCATAAATAATTAACCTTTACAGAAACTGTGATTGGCAGAATTTTCTTCCAATTTTTCTTCACAAACCAATGCAAATTTCTGTTTGGAAATTTTAATTGACCAATCACGTGCTTCAAAATTAGAAGATACTCCCTCATGCACTGCTTTTCTCATACAATTTCATTGGAGTACATTGATCTAGTACGTTCCGATTGTGGCATTTGAATCAATGATCGAGACGTCCAAGACAAATGATTATGAACGAAAGGTTGATATCAGAATTTCATGTTCGTATTATATTTAGCCTACATCAAATTATCTCTCTCATTCTTCTTAGGGTTCAGGAAATGCCCCCCCCCCCCCTAATTATTTTTCTTACCCCTTGAGCTAGGGAGCTGAAACCTACCACACTATACCCTTGGGTCAAGCTGTAAAATGCAAGATGGCCACTTTGATGACGTCACAGTGACGTCATCTTCAATAACCGCATTTTTTGGTCGATTATTCGGTCAGATTTTGCGAATATTTATTTATACAATTTCTCCGCAAAAACAGCATGATAAATTAGTAAATATTAATGTGATGTGAAATAAAATAAGTTTTTGCCCAATTTTCATCGCAGAAAAGCAGAAATTTTGAAGAAATATGACAAAAACATCACTTTTCTGGGACCCACATGGCCGCCATATTGAATTTACCCCTGATTCTCTCCTCAGGGGATCATGCAAATAGGCTCAAAATGACCCCAATGTAATAATCTAAAAAGTCACGGAGTTTCAGCTCAGCTCAATTTTTTGTCGTTCCGGAGATAGCGCAGAAAGTTTGGTAGGGGGGGCCATTTCGCCACCCCCCCCCCCCCGGTCCAGGTAGGGTTTAGGACATCTAGATCGGATATAAAGTAATTCGAAGTTTATAAAGTTTAAAAATAAGTATTATACAATGAGATAAAAACAGCCGTTATACACGTTTACGTCAAAATGTTTCGCACACAACCCGCTTGTCGCTACTTTCTCGCAATTTGAATGCATTGATTTTACATTTGGGATTTACGATTGGTTGATTTCTGTTGCCTTAACTTATCATTTCGATGAACTTGATATTGGCAAAATATGATCATAGTGTGCAAGATATATCGAAATATGATCATAGTGTGCAAGATATATCAAAATACGATCATAGTGTGCAAGGTATATCAAAATACGATCATAGTGTGCAAGTTCGGCTGAGATACTAAGGCTACGTCCGAGAATCCACCGTATTCTCGGGTCTGAATGTGAGGTACAGAGGGAAGCCTTCCTGCAGAGTCATATGGGTGCTCTCTACACGCCAGACGTCGTCAGTTTTTCATCTCTTGCATATCGCTCCAATCTTGCGCTACGTTTCTTAATCTATGTCAAATTCAATGAACAGTTACAGTCAAAACATGACAGGTATAAATATACGTTATACTATGGGAAACGACTTGGAAAATCATTTGGATAAAGAACATTGGTCGTTGGTAAGGGTTGTATTTAACCCTACCATGCCAAAAATGCCCCCGCTCCCCCCCCCCACCATCTCCTGAACGACATAAAAATGAGAGCTGACTCTCCGTGACTTTATAGTTTATCATATTGGGGTCAGTTTGAGCCTATTTGCATAACCCCCCGATATAGGAGCATGGGCAAATTCAAGATGGCGGTCACCTGGGTACCAGAAACATGATGTTTTCGTCATTTTCTTCATAATTTATGCGTTTCCGCGATGGAAAGTAGGTAAAAACTATTTTACTTCAAATAACATTAATATTTACTAATTTATCGTGCAGTTTTCGCGGAGAAATTGCATGAACTCGAAAAATCGACCAAATGCCGCTTTTGACAATTACGTCATCAAAGCTCCCATCTTGGATTTTTTAAAAATATTTTCTAGTAGAGCTTGACCTAAGGGTATAGTGTGGCAAGTTTCAGCCCCTAGCTCGAGGGGTAAGAAAAATAATTCGGGGGAGGTGGGTGAAATGTCCCCCCCCCCAGGCCTGGACAGGTCTCGAAAAGCCCAAGCCAGATAGGGTTAAAGAACATCACGATGTTTTGCCGTCGGCATTCAAAACTGTTGACCGCTTCTCTCTTGCAGGAAACCATTTTGTGTGTGTATGTGTGCTTTCATGCGATGTATATTTGAATTTGATGTTAGCTGTCGTACGGACAGGGTTTTCGTTTCTTGTCGCGGTAATTCTTTTGTGAACGACGACAGAATATCAATCGTGTGTCAAATCCGATGCCTATACACAACGCCATCACTGCCAAAAATACTCTAATTATTTAAGATAATGCCCTAAAATTTTCTTGAAATAAGATAATCTTACTCAAAATAAGGTAAATTTTAAGAATTTTTTTCTTGGGGTGGGGTAAGTACATGTATATTTTACTTTAAGAAGAAAAAATTAAGAATTTTTCTTAAAACAAGATTTTTTTCTTGTTTAAGTAAAATATACTTAAAACAAGGAAAAAAATCTTTAAAATTTTCTTAAAATTTAACTTATTTCGAGTAAAATTATCTTATTTCAAGAAAATTTTAGGGCATTATCTTAAATAAGTAGGGTAATTTTGGCATGCGTGACATGTTATCTCCTAGCGTTACGGATATTCACCGGGATGGCCCATCCAGACGGATGAAAACGGTCTTGCTTAAGATCAAGTTAACTTTAGCCATTGTTCGACTGTTCCTCAATTGATCACACGACGCACTCAGACCGACTAATGGAGCTAGCCCCATGTCGGTGATTTCGATGAGAGAATGGTGGTGCCCTTCTTCAAACAACGCCAAATTGACCACTTTCACCTCTCGAGTATATATGTGCGTGTCCCGCTATACCCAGATATGTTTCTGGTATACAAGCATCTAGTCCTTCATTCAATATTCAGCCGTCGTCCAACCACGAATTTCCCAGTCCATAATCCAAAGATCTATTCCATGTATGGTTCATATACAAGAATATACTTTTGGATAAGATGTTGCGCCTATGCACTATCAAGAAACGATGCCAGTTCGTGATGAAAGAAATTGTCATTTCTAGTCATCGCCTCAATTCAAAATACAAACGTAACATTATGCCACACGGACTTGTCCTGGAAGAGTTTCAGCGTCAAACAAAATTTGGATTAAATGGATTGCTTGAGCATTACATCATGGCACGATGGGGTCTGGAAACGCAGAACTTGCAAGCAGTGCAAGTCGTGCAAACCGTTCTTCCACACCACCGTAAGCAATTTTCATGTACCATTTAAATAGATATGTACATGATGTAATAGGTGGGAAAAGTTGACGTCTGGCGACTAAAAAGCAGACTCTAGAATACGGAGGAGTCTCGTCTCAGTCGCGCTTTTATTGTAGTTGTTCATGTGGAGACTATGAAATAACCACACGGCTCCTAAATGGAATTAGATACGCTATCTCGGGAGCTGTGCTGACAAATCTGCCCAAATAACTAACTCATCTGATGTTAATGAATGAGAATCGAGGGGGTCTGATGTTATAAATGCCTCAACATGGGGAAACATGGCAAATGCAAGAATACACAGAAAAACTAACCTATATGCCCCACATAGCCACTGGTAATACATCTACCGTCTGTATAGCCCCCATAGTTTGTCTTTTAATCCGCAACAATGTCATATAGATATCAGCAAAATGATCAAGTATTCGCCCAATTCCCTTAATCAGATGTCCACTGTATCTCAATATATCTCACCTTTTTACCTATCCCCCCCAAATTCATATTATCCAGTCTGTATAGTGTGATACACGCACCAGCTATATAACCGTTCATAGGACACGGTCAGCCCCCGTGCAATTATTGATTTTATATTATGGCAATACACTCTTTGATAGGCATATAAAACCCACATCATAGAATATAATGAAAACCCACATTAGCTTTAGAAAGTTAGGGACGGTATCCAACCAGCGTTTGCTGTTGAGACGTTTTAAACGATGGAAAAAAACGCTCAGCTACTACACCCATCGTTTGCACCATCGTTTTTTTTGTGTAGCAAACGATCAAAAAACCATCACCGGAGACGGCCGAAGGTACCGCTGTCGTTCGGAAGAAAACGTCGTCGTTTGGAAGACACTGACAAAAGACGATCGCACGTGTTAAGCTGCGCATAAATACACACTGGGTGAACAGGCCGTGCCTTAGCTCTCAACTGCGCACATGTGTAACAAAATATAGCGCTATCAGCGAATGTGAAAACGGGTTTAACACAGGGGAAATAAATTACACTTTAATCGCCTTCCGCGTTTGTTTTAAAGGTTTGATTACGAGAAGTCGCTGTTTGTGTGCAAAAATTTTCTATGAAAATGACAACCATCTAGCTGTGATAATGGAAGTGTCACGTACGCAAATAAAACTGAATGGTTTAATAACACCCTCCCCATGTATGCACGGTGTAAAAAATTCTTTGAATAGGCCGGAAAAGGTAATCAACAGATAACTCTGCCGATATCTTACTGATCTGAATTATGTTCAGTTATTATTTAACTTAAAGAAATACCCGTTTCAAAAATATTTAGGTTGATAAATATTTCCTTGTTATTCAGGGCGATACGGAAGTCTACCGTGGAAAAATGGTGTTGATTCGCCTGGAAATTTTCGCGATAATGCCGACACTAGGTTTTGATCCCTTTCCTTGAAAACGCATGGATGCAATAGAAATCTAAATAAATATTTTTCATCGCGAGTATTATGGGACCATGAAACTATTATATGATTTTTGTATCTTCAGCGGTTTTCTTGTAATGTTTACCGGAAAACGTGTAACACGATTTGCGGGAATTCCACTGAAATTCGCCCACTTCAGAGCACGTTTTAATACCTCACTGGCAAATCGTGTTACACTTTTCCCAATAAATATAACATGAAAAGAGCTGAAGAGACAGAAATGATATTTATATTTTCATGATCCTATAATACTCGAGATAAAAAATGTATTTAAATATTTTATTTTATGAATGCGTTTTCAAGGAAATTGATAAAAAAAACTAATGTCGGTATATCGCCGAAAATTCTCGGCAAATCGACCCTGTTTCACGTTAAATAAACCAAAAAATGGAAAGGTTTCTAATATGTTATTTGGCCACGCGCGTTTAGCTTTAATATTTTAGAAATATCGCAATTTATTCTACGGGTCTGTCTGAAAAAAAACACCCAGCTTGTGTACGGTCAAGGAGCACACGCGTACACGCACGTGGCCTTCCATTTCGACTGCGGTTTATCCCCAGCATAGAAAAGTCGACACAGGACTGCTCCCGCATGGCGGGAAAATAAAGACCGGTGTAGAACACGTGTCTGTCGAAACGTTCATGGCGATATACCAGATCAGAGAGGAAAACGCTATATTCACGATCCTTCAATTCACAAGTCGAATACATTAAAATTATCCAGAAAGTTTCTAGAGCTATGAAAACGAATTGTCACGGGAGAATATTTGGTGACCCTGATATTTGAACATCGCTACTTGAGAGAAAGTGGAGGTGTGAATTTCCATTGAGTCTTCATTCAAGCATTTTTAATGTTTTAGATTGAAGGGAATTTCTCGGCAATGCGCTGAGACAGATGTATTTTTGACAACCAATCTTTTATTTGAGACTTTATCGAAACAGATCCAAATATTTGATTATCGGTGTTTTATTTATTATGGTCAACTTAACGCACTTTTATTCTACATTGCAGGTTTGTTTGCTCCATGGACATATTGAAACTAGAGGAATGACCGCCTTTTCTCCGGATAATATTATTCGCATATCCACATATTTCTTCGTTATGTTTATGTTTTGTTGTAAGATTCTAACCAATAAACATATGATTGTGCAAGAAAGTCCCATATCCCTATCCAGCAGGACTATACGTGGAAGAAACTAATTTCCGGTGAGCATATAGGTAAGAATCCTGCTTGATTAGTAAACAATATTGCCAAGCTGTCAATTTATTGTCTAGCCATAATAATAGTAAAGTGATCAGCTTTTTTGTCTGTTCTATTGGTCTACACACAGCTTGACTTTCGAGCCACGAAGGACGCAAGAGTTACTTCCGGAGGCGGCATCCACGGGCATTTGCTTTATTACTATACCATAATTCAAATAAATGGACGTTCACTGATCGCTGAAGTATCGCTGAAGGGATTGTTCGTTTCAAAGACATTATTAAATAAAAGGCAACAAGTGTCTTTGATTTTATACTTTTTGTTTATTCACAGTTGCACATTTCCGGGACAGTTTTAATTGATCACTCCGGGCTCTAAATAAGCCATGCAGTTTTGTTCCATGAAAAATATATTTAAGTGCATTTCTGGAAGGTTGGACATATATGATCTCATCTTTAGTACTATACACATCGTCTTTCACATCCAGCTTATTTGTTTCTCACCACAACCGATACTTCATTCACTATGGAACAACATACAGGAAATCAAGGTAAGTTCACATAAATTTTATTACTGATCGTATGCATTGCATTGTTGGAATAAAATATTGTTTAAACCAATAACAAAGAGAGATCAACAAATATGCGCTATGAAGAATAATAAATGACATGTGAGAAATTGAGGAATTAACACGGTGGGATACAGCCCATAGCAAATTAAGAAGTAATAAACAATGGTTATTTTGATTACCCACTCGAATCCCAACGGCGAAACAAGACTAGTTAATTTTTGTTAATTACATACACGATCTCTCATAACTGGATCGACGATACCAAGCGACAAAATAATCTCTCTGTATGAAAATGTCATGCGGCGTTGCTCTAAAAGTTGTAAATGTACAACCACGGGTATCCGACTTCTATCGAAATTACAAACTTCAGATGAATAGAGTACTCATCACGTATAGATATTTGCAGATGTAACTTTAAAAGCTTACCAAACAAGGCGCGCTTCAAAAGCGCAAATTGAACAAAAACAAAATTATGAGTTACACCATTAGAAAACCGTTATCTATGGTGAATGTCTTGTAAATTTCTGCGTTTACGCATCGTCCTGAAAGAGAAAAAATATACGCATTAGATTCTAATGTTTCACTCGACATTTATCTGTAATCAAACGTAATAATAATTGTTAAAGTAAAATTATGATCATCTCATTCCAAAAATTACAAATATTGTCCATAAAACAAATAAACGACTACCAGGTGTTAATTTTTGTTGACAAATTTTTCAATCATACAGACCTAATTCCAAACACTTTCAGATCATATTTTTCAAAATTATCTGTTGTCCACAGGTACCCAACTAGACAGGCTAAATTAAATTTATATCGCGATTTTTACTACTCTGACTTATAGTACTAAAATAAAGGGTCCCAAAATATGGAACAATTTACCCTCTCAGTTAAAATCTCACGTTTCGCTCTCATTATTCAAATCGAGGATATAATCGTATTTATTCCTGGAACATAATTAGACATCTATTCTGTTTGCCGTCTGTGGAAGTTGGAAATTAAATTTGTGTTTTTGTCTCACTATGATAGAGTTTACCGCATATTATCATCTTTGTAAATATAATAATTATTTTGGAATAAAACAAACCCCTCGGGGTTTTCATCCCGCCACTATTATATTTTGTTTACTAAACATTATTGTTATGCATGGTGAAATAAAAATCAAATCAAATCAAATGGTAATCTAGAACTGACTTTTTTGAAGCCGCCTTCCAAAATGCGCAAAGCCCGTATTCTGCAAAATACATAAGATTCGAATCGCACGTTCATAAAACGATATCATGGTTCCATAATATTTTGTTTATTAACGAATTACACCGTAACCGATTCTAAGATATAGTCAAGCAGCACACGTATAGCAAAAATCTGGAGAAAAAAAACAACATTAATTTGTGTTCCGTTCTCATAATCCGTTTTTCACGGCCTCAAGCGACACAGCCGTTGTTGTTGTTTTTGCGTCTGTAAAGCGGGACTACTTTCGAGCCGATCGTTTGCCAGGAGACTTTCAATCGTTTGCTAGAAAACGTCTGCACCTTTGTTCGAGGTGTGAAAAGACGACCGGCACCCTTACCGTAGGTTGCCGGAGATTTCCGGCGATCGTCTTTATCTGACCGGCGTTTTTTAAAAAAACGATCAACTCATACACCCATCGTTTGCATCGACGTTTTTTTTCATCGTTTAAAACGTCTAGCAAACGAACGTTGGATGGATACGGTCCCTTAGAAGTATCTCAGCACCTGAACAATAAAGAAGCTTTTATCCATAGCAATAGCATTGTGTTATATGGCAATACTTCCTTATTCTTTTAGCCGACAGGCTTCATAGATCTAAGTCGGTTATCGTCAGAGTAAAATCCATATATTTATCGGCTACTCAGGACAGATTTCGCGCCTAGGCAGTTAGCTAAAATCGGAAGGCGAAAGATCGACGCGCGCTCTCCACTGAGTGGACGTTTTGTGAATCTCCGGTCAATAATGGTATTGACGCCAATGAGTGAACCAAAGAAGACCCTGCAGCACCAATTGTTCGTTATATTGTCTCAATTTAATACAGAAAGGATAAATCATGCGGGGTAGGATATACTATTTGAATAAAAGCCCATATATGTTTATTACCCTGGGCTGTGACAACTCGGTTTCTTAAAATCACACGGACATAACTATTTGCCGCCTTTATAAGCAATGCATAGCAGAATCTTTGTAATTACGTGAGTGAAACTGGATGTTTTGACGCGCTGATATGGATCTCTTTTCAGAGGCCTGCAGTTGTATAGCCCTCTGGACTATGCACAGGCGACATGGCATGCATTTGATGATAGCTGCAGAACTGCAAATCAAATAGACCGATATTCTTTATTTCATCACACGCAGAAGTATTGTCTCGTGTGAGGATGGAAGTGTACCTGGGGGAGTTCTCAATGCGAGCTTATTCTAGCTCGTGGGTATGGATCACGGCACCTCTTGGAAATATAGAGATTGGTCAATTTTCTACTGTCGTGGATATTGATATTTATTCCCGGCCAATCCGATGAGTTTCTCATTTGATTCCTCAATTTACCCGGATATCAGTCAGGGAAAGCAAGTGGCCGACAACAAAGAACGTTTGACACGCTTTGTTCATTAACACGTTTTCATTACCTGTTTCTCGTTTCTTAGACACGCACCAAACAGAATTGGATTTGCGCGAGCTGGAAAGCTTTATAACCCTGTAAATTGGTTTAGTGAAGAGAAATTTTCTGTTGCGAGTGAAGTATTGATCCAATGTAATCTATCCGAGTGGAGTTTTTTTCTAAATGTCATCTGCAGCTGATGTATGGCTATATATTCCTGCTCACATTCACCGTGTGCCCCCTGATCAGCAATGACATCCAAACGGTACGGGCAACAGCGACACGCATCATGCCAGCATCTCATCTTGTGTCTCACACACTATCTATAGAATTATCAGTATTGGAGCGAGTGGGGATACAAGCGTATGATACGATATTCATTAACCAGCCCTCGTCCTTTAACACTTTTTTTCTCCCGCAATCGCAAAACTTCAATATTCATACGAAACTATTAGCTACAAAACCTGAGCAAAATATTAACATACAAGATACAACATCGGACAACATTTGCCAATGACTTCGGAAAACATCATAATGTTCATCGTAATGTTGTCAAATACGTATTCCATGTCCGCTTTCATTTAACCCCACCAGGCCTTTGGGGTGGGGGGGGGGGCCAAAATGCCCCCTACCAAACTTTCTGCGCTATGTGTGTCGCCTCAATCCAAAATACAAACGTAACATTATGCCACACGGACATGTGCAGAAAATGTTTCAGTGTCAATCAGAATTTGGATTAGATGGATTGCTTGGGCATTGCATCATGGCACGATGGGGTCTGGAAACGCAGAACTTGCAAGCCGTGCAAGTCGTGCACGCCGTCTTGCACACCACTGTAAGCAATTCCCTTATACCATTTAAGTAGATATGTACATGATGTAATAGGTAGAAAAGGTTGACGTCTGGCGACTAAAATGCAGCATATGACTCTACAGGAAATCTATACTCTAGAATACGGAGGAGTCTCATCCCAGTTGCGCTTTTATTGTAGTTGTTCATGTGGAGACTATGAAATAACCACACGGTTCCTAAGTGGAATTAGATACGCTATCTCGGAAGCTGTGTTGACAAATCTGCCCAAATTACTAACTCATTTGATGTTAATGGATGAGCATCGAGGGGGCCTGATGTTATAAATGCCTCAACATGAGGAAACATGGCAAATGCAAGAATACACAGAAAAACTAACCTGTAATGCCCTACATAGCCACCGGTAATACAGATCTACCGTCTATATAGTTCCCATATTTTGTCTTTTAATCTCCATCAATGTCATCTAGATATCAGTCAAACCACCCAGTTTTCCCTAATGCACTTAATCAGATGTCCACTGCATCTCAATATATCTCACCTTTTTTACCTATCCACCCAAGATATTATACAGTCTGTATCGTGAGATACACACACGCCAGCTTTCTTTTGCGTTCATAGGACACGATCAGCCCCCGTGCAACTATTGATTTTATATCATGACAATACTCTCTTTAATAGGCATATAAAACCCACATCATAGAATAGAATAAAAACCCACATTAGCTTTAGAAAGTTGGAAGTATCTCCAACGTCAGCACCTGGGCGATAAAGACGCTGTTATCCATAGCAATATCATTGTGTTTTATGATAATTCTTCCTTATTCTTTTACCTGACAGGCTTCATAGATCTAATTTGGTTATCGTCAGAGTTAAATCCATATATTTATCGGCTACTCAGGACAGATTTCGCGCCTAGGCAGTTAGCTAAAATCGGAAGGCGAAAGATCGACGCGCGCTCTCGATTGAGTGGACGTTTCGTGAACCTCCAGTCAATAATGATATTGACGCCGATGAGTGAACCAGTGAAGCCCCTGCAGCACCAACTGTTGGTTAGATTGTCTCAATTTAATAGAGAAACGATAAATCATGCGGGGTAGGATAAACTATTTGAATAAAAACCCATATATGTTTATTACCCTGGGCTGTGTCAACTCGGTGTCTTAAACTAATCCGGACATAACTAGTTGCTGCATTTATAAGCAATGCATAGCAGAATCTTTCTGATTACGTGAGTGAAACTGGATGTTTTGACGCGCCGATATGGATCTCTTCTCAGAGGCCTACAGTTTTATAGCCCTTTGACTATCCACAGGCGACATGGCATGCATTTGATGATAGCTGCAGAACTGCAAATCAAATAGACCGATATTCTTTATTTCATCACACGCAGAAGTATTGTCTCGTGTGAGGATGGAAGTGTACCTGGGGGAGTTCTCAATGCGAGCTTATTCTAGCTCGTGGGTATGGATCACGGCACCTCTTGGAAATATAGAGATTGCTCAATTTTCTACTGTCGTGGATATTGATATTTATTCCCGGCCAATCCGATGAGTTTCTCATTTGATTCCTCAATTTACCCGGATATCAGTCAGGGAAAGCAAGTGGCCGACAACAAAGAACGTTTGACACGCTTTTTTCATTAACACGTTTTCATTACCTGTTTCTCGTTTCTTAGACACGCACCAAACAGAATTGGATTTGCGCGAGCTGGGAAGCTTTATAACCCTGTAAATTGGTTTAGTGAAGAGAAATCTTATTTTCTGTTGCGAGTGAAGTATTGATCCAATGTAATCTATCCGAGTGGAGTTTTTTTCTAAATGTCATCTGCAGCTGATGTATGGCTATATATTCCTGCTCACATTCACCGTGTGCCCCCTGATCAGCAATGACATCCAAACGGTACGGGCAACAGCGACACGCATCATGCCAGCATCTCATCTTGTGTCTCACACACTATCTATAGAATTATCAGTATTGGAGCGAGTGGGGATACAAGCGTATGATACGATATTCGTTAACCAGCCCTCGTCCTTTAACACTTTTTTTCTCCCGCAACCGCAAAACTTCAATATTCATACGAATCTATTAGCTACAAAACCTGAGGAAAATACTAACATGCAAGATACAACATCGGACAACATTTGCCAATGACTTAGGAAAACATCATAATGTTCATCGTAATGTTGTCAAATACGTATTCCATGTCCGCTTTCATTTAACCCCACCAGGCCTTTGGGGTGGGGGGGGGGGCCAAAATGCCCCCTACCAAACTTTCTGCGCTATCTCCGGAACGACAAAAAATTGAGAGCCGACACTCCGTGACTTTATGGTTTGTCATATTGAGTTAACTTTGAGGCTATTGGCATAATCCCCCGAGTAGAGGATCATGGGAAAATTCAAGATGGTGACCACCTGGGGTACCAGAAAATTGGATTTTTAGAAATATTTTCTGGTAGAGATTGACCTAAGGGTATAATGTGGTAAGTTTCAACCCCTAACTCGAGGGGTAAGAAAAATCATTCGGGGGAGGGGGGCTGTCCAGGGGAAAGGCCTGGACAGGTCCCCAAAACCCCAGGCCAGATAGGGTCAAAGAACATCACGATGTTTTGCCGTCGTCATTGAAAACTGTTGACCGCTTCTCTCTTGCAGGAAACCGTTTTGTGTGTGTGTATGTGTGTTTTCATGCGATGTATATTTGAATTTGATGTTAACTATCGACCGAAAAGGGTTTTCATTTCTTGTAATTCTTTTGAGAACGACGACTGAATATCGTATGTTGAATGTGATGCCTATACACCACGCCATAAAATTTTATCTCCTAGCGTTACGGATTTTCACGGGGATGGCCCATCCAGACGGGTGAAAACGGTCTTGCTTACGATCAAGTTCACTTTGCCTATCGTTCGACTGTTCATCAATTGACCACACGACGCACTCAGACCGACTAATGGAAGTAGCCCCATGTCGGTGATTTTGATGAGAAAATGGTGATGCCCTTCTTCAAAGAACGCCAAATTGACCACTTTCACCTCTCGAGTATATTGGTGTGTCTCGCTATGCCCAGGAATGTTTCTGGTATAAAAGCGTCTAGTCTGTCATTCAATGTTCAGCCGTCGTCCAACAACAAATTTCCTAGTCCATTATCCAAAGATCCATTCCATGTATGGGCCATGTACAAGAATATACATTTGGATAAGATGTTTCGCCTATGCACTATCAAGAAACGATGCCAGTTCATAATGAAATAGATTGTCATTTCTAGTCATCGCCTCAATCCAAAATACCAACGTAACATTATGCCACACGGACATGTGCAGAAAGTGTTTCAGTGTCAATCAGAATTTGGACTAGATGGATTGCTTGGGCATTGCATCATGGCACGATGGGGTCTGGAAACGCAGAACTTGCAAGCCGTGCAAGTCGTGCACGCCGTTCTTGCACACCACTGTAAGCAATTCCCTTGTACCATTTAAGTAGATATGTACATGATGTAATAGGTAGAAAAGGTTGACGTCTGGCGACTAAAATGCAGACTCTAGAATACGGAGGAGTCTCATCCCAGTTGCGCTTTTATTGTAGTTGTTCATGTGGAGACTATGAAATAATCACACGGTTCCTAAGTGGAATTAGATACGCTATCTCGGAAGCTGTGTTGACAAATCTGCCCAAATTACTAACTCATTTGATGTTAATGGATGAGCATCGAGGGGGCCTGATGTTATAAATGCCTCAACATGAGGAAACATGGCAAATGCAAGAATACACAAAAAACTAACCTGTAATGCCCTACATAGCCACCGGTGATACAGATCTACCGTCTATATAGTTCCCATATTTTGTCTTTTAACCTGCATCAATGTCATCTAGATATCAGTCAAACCACCCAGTTTTCCCTAATGCAGTTAATCAGATGTCCACTGCATCTCAATATATCTCACCTTTTTTACCTATCCACCCAAGATAGTATACAGTCCGTATCGTGAGATACACACACGCCAGCTTTCTTTTGCGTTCATAGGACACGATCAGCCCCCGTGCAACTATTGATTTTATATTATGACAATACTCTCTTTAATAGGCATATAAAACCCACATCATAGAATAGAATAAAAACCCACATTAGCTTTAGAAAGTTGGAAGTATCTCCAACGTCAGCACCTGGGCGATAAAGAAGCTGTTATCCATAGCAATATCATTGTGTTTTATGATAATTCTTCCTTATTCTTTTACCTCACAGGCTTCATAGATCTAATTCGGTAATCGTCAGAGTTAAATCCATATATTTATCGGCTACTCAGGACAGATTTCGCGCCTAGGCAGTTAGCTAAAATCGGAAGGCGAAAGATCGACGCGCGCTCTCGATTGAGTGGACGTTTCTTGAACCTCCAGTCAATACCTATATTGACGCCCATGAGTGAACCAGTGAAGCCCCTGCAGCACCAACTGTTGGTTAGATTGTCTCAATTTAATAGAGAAACGATAAATCATGCGGGGTAGGATAAACTATTTTAATAAAAACCCATATATGTTTATTACCCTGGGCTGTGTCAACTCGGTTTCTTAAACTCATCCGGACATAACTAGTTGCTGCATTTATAAGCAATGCATAGCAGAATCTTTCTGATTACGTGAGTGAAACTGGATGTTTTGACGCGCCGATATGGATCTCTTCTCAGAGGCCTGCAGTTGTATAGCCCTTTGACTATCCACAGGCGACATGGCATGCATTTGATGATAGCTGCAGAACTGCAAATCAAATAGACCGATATTCCTCATTTCATCATACGCAGAAGTCGGGTCTCGTGTGTGGATGGAAGTGTACCTAGGGGAGTCCTCAATGCGAGCTGATTCTAGCTTGTGGATATGGATCACGCCACGTCTTGGAAATTATAGAGAATGCTCAATTTTCTTCTGTCGTGGAGATTGATATTTATTCCCCGGCCAATCCGATGAGTTTCTCATTTGATTCCTCAATTTACCCGGATATCAGTCAGGGAAAGCAAGTGGCCGACAACAAAGAACGTTTGACACGCTTTTTTCATTAACACGTTTTCATTACCTGTTTCTCGTTTCTTAGACACGCAGCAAACAGAATTGGATTTGCTCGAGCTGGGAAGCTTTATAACCCCGTAAATTGGTTTAGTGAAGAGAAATCTTATTTCTGATGCGACCGAAGTATTGATCCAATGTAATCTATCCGATTGGAGTTTTTTTCTAAATGTCATCTGCAGCTGATGTATGGCTATATATTCCTGCTCACATCCACCGTGTGCCCCCTGGCCAGCAATGACATCCAACGGTACGGGCAACAGCGACATGCATCATGCCAGCATCTCATCTTGTGTCTCACACACTATCTATAAAATTATCAATATTGGAGGGAGTGGGGATAAAAGCGTATGATACGGTATTCATTAACTAGCCATAGTCCTTTAACATTTTTTTCTCCCCCAATCGCAAAACTTCAATATTCATACGAAACTATTAGCTACAAAACCTGAGCAAATAATAACATACAAGATACAACAGCGGCCAGCATTTGCCAATGACTTCGGTAATCGTAATGTGGTAAAATACGTAATCCCTGTTCGCTTTGATATATGGTCACATACCAAACTTACTGTGCTATCTCCGGAACGACCAAAAAATGAGAGCGGACACTCTGTGAATTTATAGTTTATCCTATTGGGTTGATTTTCAGGCTATTTGCATTAATCCCCCGAGTAGAGAATCATTCCACATGACGACCACCTGAGGTACCAGAAAAATGTGTGTTTTTTTGTTATTTTTTCTTCCAAATTTATGCTTTTCTGCGATGAAAGGTGGGCAAAAACTATAATTATTTCATTTCACATCACATTAGTATTTTCTAATTTATCACGCAGTTTTTGTGGAGAAATTACATAAATGAAAAATCTGACTGAAAAAAATGTTGTTTTTGAAAATCACATTACTGTGACGTCACCAAAGTGACCATCTCGGATTTAAAAAAATATTTTTTGGTAGAGCTTGCCCCAATGGCATAGTGTGGTAAGTTTCAGCTCCCTAGCTCAAAGGGTTAGAAAAATAGTTAGTGGGAATAGAAATGGCCCCTCCCCATGACTGGACAGGTTCCAAAAAAGCCCAGCCCAGATTTAAACGAAGTTTTCAGTAGAGTTCCGAAGTATGATACATCTCAATCACGCTTTGATCGTGAAAGTTGCCCCCTGTACAGACCTTTTGGTCTTTGATATATGTTAGCATTTGCGGGAAGATGATGCTAGGTTGACATCGGGCATTACAGACTAGTCTTCTGTGTTAAATGCCGTTATTTTCATGTGACGACGATACAGCTCACCAATCCCCAGTGTACGAGCTGTCGCAGCAAAACAGCTCACCAAATACCAATATACGAGTTTTCAGAGCATTTCCATCATAGCTCTCAAGATTTGTATCTAATACCGCTTATGCCGATGCTAGGGGCCGTGTGGTCATATCATCCAAGTTGCCACGTGAACAGGTACAATAATAGCGTACCTGAGATATAACACATATCACGAATCGTTAGATTCTTGGTATGTGCTTTAGAATAGGTTGACCAGAAGACTATTCCGGGAAGTCATGTGGCTCTGTCAGTATACCGGCTCCTCTTCCCACTTCCCTTATATGTTCTTTATCCATTCTTTTCGATCCAAAACCTGCCAAGTCGTATTTTTCTTGAAGTTTAAAAGTGTTGAAATATCAGCCTCGAAATAACTGTGGTCTTCAATTGTATAAACAATGGATATATGATTGATGAAATGTGCTCCCTGGCCTATTTTGATATTTTTGAGGCTTTTATAGTCTCTTGTACAAAAAATCTCAAACCGAAATAATATATTCACGTTTGACTATTTGAAAGAACCAAGAACGAAAGAATGGTTTACAAGAATGGTTTTGGTTTGAGGGTTCGAAAATCCTCAATATATTAAAGCGTAGAACAAAAATCGAAAATCATGATGGTCAGTGGTCAATCCAGTTTTATACTACTGAAGAGCGCACTTTCTTCGAGGCTGATATTTCAGTATATGTACGATTGAAGAAGAATATAAAAAATAATGGGCTTCATTACCGTCACAGACAAAGGAGAATTTCGTATATAAGCATCACCAATCATTTAACTATTTAATCCTCAGGCGGAAGTAAGAGATTCATTGAAAAGCAATGGGTGGAGTCACCTTACTGTATAAAAATTTGCGCTTTGTGTGCAGATGGCTGGTGCTGTAACCGCATTGCTAGAGAAATAGATACATATTTGATGTTTAACTGGTCCAAGGCTGGTCGAATTACAATGATCACGCAACTTCGAATTCATATAATTTTTGTAAAATTTGTGATAAGATGGGGTAAACAAGGTTCCAAGTCCAAAAAGTTAGCAACAGTTAAGAAGTAGTAGTAGTGGTCAAAGATTGGAGTAGTGGTCATACACTTTAACATTCTGTTAAGCTGTATATATTATTTTGTGCCAATTCAATATGTCGGAGCACTTTTCTCAGGAAATTCGGTATCCTGTGAATAAAGCTTCGTTGCATATGCATATTTTTGCTCTGTATATGAGCGTCCTATTTTTCCTCTGTGTATGAGCGCCCTATTTCTCTAATGGAAATGCGTATAAATTGTTCTTCTCTGAATTACACTGGTCAACAATAATGGCACCAGTCCCGCGTAGCTGTAATATGTGGGACTGGACAACGATTTCTTATTGAATGTTGGAATGCTTTAGTTGGATTTAGTACTAGTAGTTTCATCGTATCGTGGAAGATATCTGGCGCTACGTGTCATAACCTATGCCTAATTCCTCTTAAACCAGGGGATAGGGGCTGTTTAAATATCACGTGTTTTGCATATCCATGGCATTCAAAGGAACAGGCACAATCAAACCATGACTGAGATACATACTCTGGAAACGACTCGGAATTCATTTGGGTAAAGCACAATGGTCAGTGGTTAGGATTTTATGTATAGAACATCATCATGCCTTTCACATCCCAATGAAAGCTGCTGGCCGATTCTCTCTTGTAGGAAACCATCTTGTGTTTTTATTATATATATTTCATACACATTAGGAATTGAATACATTCGTGAAACTACAACACAAAAATGATTTGGGGTCAAATATTCCAATGAGATGTAATAAGCGAAATAACGTGATGTCTGGCCGCCGTATCTCGAAAAATGGAGGCGAATGTATGCTGATTTATTTCATATGTTTGAGAGGGAGAATTAAGGTCGTGCTAAGTTATGTCGCGACGATAAAATAAAATAAAGTACGTCAACTAGGTAAGTCAACAACCCAACAGCCCAACAACCATCTAGAATTGATTGAGAACACATCAAATTAAACGCAACACTTAAAGATGATGGGAAAAATATATATAAAATATATTAAAGATCAGTGATGGAATAGAGCTATCAATTTATCTGATGAAATTGATTAACTATATGATCGTCAAATAGAATAAACGGGTCTCGGGGAGAAAAACTTCACCATCAAAATCTCATTATATATAGATAACAATTCCATGCAACACATTCTAATACATCACAATATCAAAAAGTTATCCCTTATGATTTATAGCTCAGCCACGCTTCTACTGTAGCTGATCATGTGGACATCATGAATGGCATGATCACACAGCCTCTAACATCGACTTGATCGGTATTAGATACACATATTCTATGATTTTGTTTAAATCTGTAAAGTTTATTGTTAACCTCAGCACTCCATGAAGATTGAAACAACTTTCTCATATTGGCACATCTAGACGGTCTCAAATCTCTATACGGGATTCTATCCCCTCAACATCCAGGTCTGTCTTAGTTATATGTGTGAGCAGTGACGTCATCTGTGACGTCGAACAATAAGAAATATAGTTTTCTCAAGATCTGTTCAGTCAATTTATTACATATTAAGTAAGGTCGTTTACAGTGGTTTGCGACCGGAAACAAGTTAACCTTGGCATATTGGCTAACCGTGTTCCTATATGGGCAAGGGTTGTCCAATGAACTTGCAAGCCGTGCATGTCGTGCAAACCGTTCTTCCACACCACCCTAAGGTATTCCCCTGTACCTTTAAATAGATATGAACATGGTGTAATCACAGGCGCCGGCCCTAATAATGTTAATTTCAGTGAAATAAAAGCGAAATGTCAATATATGAAATGTTGTTGTTGTTGTTGTTTACGTACGAAGTACGAAGGTACCGATCAGGAAATGCTCCCTTTTTTACAAATTCCTCTCGGACCAGCAACAAAACTATGCATCAATCGATCAAGTATACATTCTAGTTTCAGTAAATTGTTTCCATGACGAACTCTTTTCTATACAAAATAAATTGAAAACTACATATATTTCAGCAGCGAAGATCGATCGGTAACAAAAATGGCTGCGGAACATGGGTACTTGGGTGTGACGTCATGGCTTCATGCGTAGATACAGCCAATGGAACTCAATGGAACACGATTTCGAACAGTTCATATTTCGCGCCCTGCTGTATCTACGCATGGAGCTATGACGTCACACCCAAGTACCCATGTTACGCGGCCATTTTTGTTACCGATCGATCTTCGCTGCTGTCGAGGATAATAAATTGAGAGTTTTCGGATTATTTCGACTGGAATACCCTCCGACCTGGAACTAAGTATATGCTAAATTCGAAGTAGGATGTATACTTGTTCAGCTTATCCATCACTTTGTTGATGTTTTCGAGGATAAAGCTGTGGAAACGAGACATTTGGACAGTGTTTCGGCGGCTTGCGTTATTTACCTTGTTGTTACAACAACAACACGGTATATACAGATCTAGACACGACATATGATAATCACTAATTTCTCTTTAATCAACCAAATTTACATAATTAGTGCAGCTGCCTGTGGTGTAATATGTGGAAAAGTTTGACGTCTGGCGACTAAAAAGCAGACTCTAGAATACGGAGGAGTCTCATCCCAGTTGCGCTTTTATTGTAGTTCTTCATGTGGAGACTATTAAATAACCACACGGCTCCTGAATGGAATTAGCTACGCTAGCTCGGGAGCTGTGCTGACAAATCTGCCCAAATAACTAACTCATCTGATGTTAATGGATGAGAATCGAGAGGGTCTGATGGTGTAAATGTCTCAACATGAGGAAACATGGCAATGCAAGGATACACAGAAAAACTAACCTGTAATGCCCTACATAGCCACTGGTAATACATATCTGCCGTCTATATAGTTCCCATATTTTGTTTTTTAATCTGCATCAATGCCATCTAGATATCAGTAAAAAACACCCAGTTTTCCCTAATTCACTTAATCAGATGTCCACTGCATCTCAATATATCTCACCTATTTACCTTTCCACCCAAGATATTATACAGTCTGTATCGTGTGATATACACATGCCAGTTTTTTTTGCGTTCATAGGACACGATCAGCCCCCGTGCAACTATTGATTTTATATTATGACAATACTCTCTTTGATAGGCATATAAAACCCACATAATAGAATAGAATAAAAACCCACATTAGCTTTAGAAAGTTGGAAGTATCTTCAATTTCAGCACCTGAGCGATAAAGAAGCTCTTATCCATAGCAATAGCATTGTGTTATATGACAATACATCCGTATTCTTTTAGTTGACAGGCTTCAATAGATCTAAGTCGATTATCGTCAGAGTTAAATCCATATATTTATCGGTTACTCAGGACAGATTTCGCGCCTAGCCTGTTAGCTAAAATCGGAAGGCGAAAGATCGACGCGCGCTCTCCATTGAGTGGACGTTTCGTGAATCTCCAGTCAATAATGATATTGCCGCCGATGAGTGAACCAGTGAAGCCCCTGCAGCACCAACTGTTGGTTAGATTGTCTCAATTTAATACAGAAAGGATAAATCATGCGGGGTAGGATATACTATTAGAATAAAGGCCCATATATGTTTCTTAAAATCACCCGGACATAACTATTTGCTGCCTTTTAAGCAATGCATAGCAAAATCTTTGTAATAACCTAAGTGAAACTGGATGTTTTGAAGCGCTGATATGGATCTCTTCTCAAAGGCCTGCAGTTATATAGCCCTTTGACTATCCACAGGCGACACAGCATGCAATTGATGATAGCTGCAGAACTGTAAATCAAATAGACCGATATTCCTTATTTCGTCACACGCAGAAGTCGGGTCTCGTGTGTGGATGGAAGTGTACCTAGGGGAGCTGGTTCTAGCTTGTGGGTATACATCACGCCACGTCTTGGAAATTATAGAGAATGCTCTATTTTCTTCTGTCGTGGAGATTGATATTTATTCCCCGGCCAATCCGATGAGTTTCTCATTTGATTCCTCAATTTAACCGGATATCAGTCAGGGAAAGCAAGTGGCCGACAACAAAGAACGTTTGACACCCTTTTTTCATTAACACGGTTTCATTACCTGTTTCTCGTTTCTTAGACACGCACCAAACAGAATTGGATTTGCGCGAGCTGGGAAGCTTTATAACCCTGTAAATTGGTTTAGTGAAGAGAAATCTTATTTTCTGATGCGACCGAAGTATTGATCAAATGTAATCTATCCGAGTGGAATTTTTTTTCTAAATGTCATATGCAGCTGATGTATGGCTATATATTCCTGTTCACATTGACCGTGTGCCCCCTGATCAACAATGACATCCAAACGGTACGGACAAAAGCGACATGCATCATCCAGTATATCATCTTTTGTCTCACACACTGTTCTATAGAATTATCAGTATTGGAGGGAGTAGGGATACAAACGTATGATACGATATTCATTAACCAGCCCTCGTCCTCTAACATCTTTTTTCTCCCGCAATCGCAAAAAGTTCAATATTCATACGAAACTATTAGCTACAACACCTGAGCAAAATATTAACATATAAGATACAGCAACGGCCAGCATTTGCCAATGGCTCCGGAAAACAATTCAACATCATAATGTTGATCGTAATGTGGTCAAATACGTTTTCATTTAACCATGACCCCCCTTCAAACTTTCTGCGCTATCTCGAGAACGACAAAAAATTAAAGCGGCCATCTTGGATTTTTTAAAAATATTCTCTGATAGAGCTTCACCCAATGGTATTGTGCGAGAAGTTTCAACTCTCTATAGTATAATAAACACTGGTCCTAGGGGGCCACACCTGCCATAACACTGGTGAAAACCCAGACTCCAGGTTCCAAAAAGCTCAGGCCAGATAGAATTTAAGAAAGTTCTGAAGTATGATTATCTCAATCACGCTTTGATTGTGAGAGTTCATGAACACCATGAAGAATTTTCCTAAAAGGATATGTGACGTTTACATACGAAAACTCCTCCGTTGTGTGTGACAGTAATGAAGCCGATTTTTCTTTTCGATCCAAAACCTGCCAAATCGTGTTTTTCTTGAAGTTTAAAGTGCTGAAATATCAGCCTCGAAATAACTGTGATCTTCAATTGTATAAGGGTGCATTCCACACCTAAATGATGTGCGGCTAAACGGGGACATGTGCTCGAGTATTCGGCCATAAATAGATGTAAAATCTTTAACAAAAACCCTGTAAAAGTATATATTTTCTAAATGGGCACACTCATGCCATTATTTCAGGAGACAATTCAGCTATTGAAATTGAAAATGAAAGACGTGCAATCCTCCTTAAACCTTCTTTCAACTTTTCTGGAAAACTCCATAAAATGCATGAACATGTGTCAAATTCGACCCAAAAGCTAGAGAAAACGAACAAAATGATTTTCTTTTTATGCACGTTAAAGTATTTTCCGTCCAACGGACAATTTGAAATGGCAAAAAAAACCCCAGGGGGTCGACCTACTCGTTTTTTGTAAAATTTTATCGCCATAAAGGGATCAACATTTTCGCTCCCCGAAAAAGTGCGGATTTTGGCCTGCCAGATATTCATTTTCGGACTCGATCAACTCTGTAGTGGAGCGTAGGTGCGATCAACAAGCAATTGTTATATCCTCGTTTGGAGAAATGGTTACGTCCAGCAGTGTGATACTACAGATATCAGTTAGTAGAAAGGCAGCAAGAATTACCATGTTGTCAAAAACGGCCGACCTTCCTTATTATGAAATTAAACTGCTCGAAACCGTGGCAAGTGTGGAGTCCACCCTAAACAATGGAGATATGATTGATAAAATGTGCTCCCTGGCCTATTTTGTTATTTTTGAGGCTTTTATGATTTCTCTTGTACAAAAAATCTCAAACCAAAATAATATTTCCACGTTTGACTATTTGAAAATACCAAGAACGTAAGAATGGTTTGTAAGAATGGTTTTGGTTTGAGGGGTCTCAAATTCTTCAATTGAAAATCCTCCCTATACAAACCTAAAAAAAAACCCTCGAAAATCATGACGGTCAAAAATCAATCCAGTTTTATGCAACTGAAGTGCGCACTTTTTTCGAGGCTGATATTTCAGTATGTATGATTGAAGAAGAATATAATTTGTCAATTTCTGGATCGAAAAAATAATGGGCTTCATTAACGTCACAGACAAAAGAGATTTTCGTATATAAGCATCACCTATTTTAATTATTTTATCCTTAGGCGTAAGTAAGAGGTTCATTGAAAAGAAATCAGTGGAGTCACCCATCTTCGTTCACCAAGAGAGTTGCTCTGAAGTTAGCAGCAGTGCTACAAAACAGAGTTCTATTCAGAGGGTTCAGTGCGGTTTCAGGGAGATGGAAGAAACATGTAGAAGTAATGGTCAAAGATTGGAGTAGTGGTCATATACGTTAGCATTCAGTTACGCTGTATATATTTTGTGACAATTCAGTATGTCGGAGCACTTTTCTCAGGAAATTCTGTATGTTCTGATAAAGCTTCGTTGCATCTGCGTATTTTTGCTCTGTCCTATTCCTGTAACGAAAATGCGTATAAATTGTTCTCCTCTCAGTTAAACTGATCACCAATAGAGGCCGCGAGTCCTGTGTAGCTGTAATATGTACCACTGGACAACGATTTCTTAATGAATGTTGGAGTGATTTTTACCTGTATATGGCGAGATTCTGCTGGTGGACGTTTCGTCCCCGAGGCCCGCCCCCTGTACAGACCTTTTGATCTTTGATATATGTTGGCATTTGTGGGAAGCTGATGCTGGGTCGACATCGGGCCTTACAGACTAGTCTTTTGTGTTAAATGCCGTCATTTACATCAGACGACGACACAGCTCACCAATCACCAATCCACGAGTTGTCACAGCGAAACAGCTCACCAATTACCAGTATAAGAGTTGTCAGAGCATTTCCATCATGGCTCTCTAGATTTGTATCTAATACCGCTTATGCCGGTGCTTGGGGCCGTGTGGTCATATCATCCAAGTTGCCACATGAACAGGTACAATAAAAGCGTTTCTGAGATACAACACATATCACGAACCGTTAGATTCTTGGTATGTGCTTTAGAATAGGTTAACCAGAGGACTATTCCGTGAAGTCATGTGACGCAGTCAGTATGTCGGCACCTCTTCCCACTTCCCTTATATGTGTTGTAATTAGTTGGATTTGGTACTAGTAGTTTCACGCGAAATCACGAAGCCGTACATTCTTCGTTGATGAAACTGACGACTGACACTTCGGGCCATTTGCTAGATAATGTGCAGAACGCCACAAAATTTGTCAAACAGAGCTATAACACAGAACACCTCGATTCGAAATTTTTCAAATTATGTGATGAAAACCGTGCACTGACGGCGGCGAAATACGATCGTAGCATGGAAGATATCTGGCGCTACGTTTCGTAAGCTATGTCTAATTCCTCTTAACTCTACCTGACTTGGGGCGGGGGGCACTTTCCACCCCCCCCCCCTCCTTGTGGTTGTTTGCTCCTATCTCCGGAACGACAACAAATTGAGAGCTGAAACGCTGCGACTTTTTAGATTATCATATTGGGGTCATTATGGGCGTATTTGAACGACCCCCCGAGCATAGGTATCATGGACAAATTCAAATGGCGGCCATGTGGGGTGCCAGAAAAGTGATGTTTTCGTCATATTTCTTGCTTTTCTGTAGGAAAAAGTGGGTAAGCCTATTTTATTTCATATCAGATTATTATTTGCTAATTTATCATGCAGTTTTTGCCCAGAAAAAAACAAAAATGAAAAATTCGAAAATTCTGACCGAAAAATGGTCCAAAAATGCTCCTTTTGAAAATGACGTCACAGGACGTGATTATGGCGGCCAGCTTGGATTTGTTTTTACATTTTCTTGTAGAGCTTGACCCAAAGAAGTAGTGGGGTACGTTTCAACCCTCTAGCCTTAGCGATAGCGAAAATACATCAGGGGGCATTCTCCCCCCAGGCTACGGTACACCCTAAATCGCCGAAGTCATATAGTGTCAACCAGGGGCTAGGGGCTGTTTGAATATCATGTGTTTTACATCTCCATTGCGTTCAAATGAACAGGCACAATCAAACCATGACTGAGATATATATATACTCTGGGAACGACTTGGAAATTCATTTGAATAAAGCATAATGGTCAGTGCTTAGGATTTATGTATAGAACATCATCAAGAGATCCCAATGAATTGCAACACATATAAGGGAAGTGGGAAGAGGTGCCGACATACCGACAGATTCACATGGCTTCACAGTATAGTCTTCTGGTTAACCCATTCTAAAGCACATACCAAGAATCTAACGATTCCTGATATGTGTTGTATTTCAGGTACGCTTTTATTGTACCTGTTCATGTGGCAACTTGGATGATGTGACCACACGGCCCCTAGCACCGGCATAAGCGGTATTAGATACAAATCTATAGAGCCATGATGGAAATGCTCTGACAACTTGTATATTGGTAATTGGTGAGCTGCTTCGCTGTGACAACTCGTACACTGGAGATTGATTAGCTGTATCGTCGTCAGATGAAAATGACGACATTTAACACAAAAGACTAGTCTGTAAGGCCTGATGTCGACCCAGCATCAACTTCCCACAAATGCCAACATATATCAAAGACCAAAAGGTCTGTACAGGGGGCGGGCGGGCCTTCGGGACGAAACGTCCACCAGCAGAATTTCGCCATATACAGATAAAAATTCTCTCTTGTAGGAAACTATCTTGTGTTTTTATTATATATATTTCATACACATTAGGAATTAAATATATTCGTAAAACTATAACACAAAACTGATTTGGGGTGAAATATTACAAATAAGATGTAATAAGCGATATAGCGTGATCTATGGTGGCCGTTACTAGAAAAATGGAGGCGAATGTATGCTGATTTATTTCATATGTTTGAGAGAGAGAATTAACGTCGCGTTAAGTTATGTCGCGACGATAAAATAAAACTAACTGATCCAACTAGGTAAACCAACAACCCAGCAACCGTTCAAAATTGATTGAGAACACATCAACTTAAACGCAACATGTAAAAGTAATGGGAAAAGATGTCGGCGTACTGACCAGAATGCATGACCGGTCGTTCCAATATTCTGGCGACACATCTGAAACAGTTATCTCTGAGGATTCGTATCAGAGCCACGCTTTTATTGTAGATGTCCATGTGGGCATCTTGAATGAGCATGAGCACACGACCCCGAGCTTCGGTACTAGATAAAAATATTAAAGATCAGTGATGTCATAGCGCTATCAATTGGTGTGATGTAACTGTTGAACTATGTGACCGTGAGATGGAATAAACCGGTCTCGGAGAGGAAACGTTCACCAGCAAAATCTCATTATATACAGATAAATCAATGCAACACAGTCTAATACATCAAAATAAAAATTAGTTATCCCTAATGATTTACAGTTCAGCCACGCTTTTACGATCACGTGGACATCTTCGATGGCATGATCAGGCACCCCTTAACACCGGCTTGAGCGGTATTAGATGCACATATTCTATAGTTTTTTTAAGTATATTGTTAACCTCCGCATCCCATGAAGATTGAAACAACTTTCTCGTATAGGCGCAGATATACGGGATTCTATAACCTACTCATCCAGGGCTGCCTTGTGTGAACAGAAAAAACAGACCATCTGGTGTGGCGAGTCATTTGTGGTGGTGAATAATAAGGAATATAATTGTCTCAAGATGTGTTCAGCCAATTTATTACATTAAGTAAGGCCGTTTTATAGTGGTTTGCGACCGGAAATAAGATAACCTTTGGCAAATTGGCTAACCGTGTTCTTATATGGATTCTGCGATAATCCTATAACATTACTGACCTATCGAGAGCACCTTTGGAATAAACATTATGGACAACGGTTGTCCGCTGAATGTCGTGTCTGATCTGACTGTTGTCGGAAGTAACAATATTAAAGGCTGAATTTCAGCTAATTACCAGACAGCGGGATGAAAATAGAACAGTATATAGTAGTTTGTAGTAAATGTTTTTTTTATCTTAACACCAGGGTTGAGTTAAGGAAATCATCTCGTTTCTTTATTACTGGAATAGGTTTTATCATTCAGATGATGTTGTAATGACTGTATGTCAAGATCATGGTCGATACACTAAGGCAATATAACGCAAAAGAAAGACTTTATTCATTTCGCTTTCAACTTCATTGTATTCCTTTGGCCGAATCTCGCCATTTTATTTCAACAAAATTATTAAGTAAACGTACATGTAGTTCTTGATTAATATTTCTTCAACAGGATCTGTTTAATACGAAACCATAGACTGGTTCCTGCTGGTATCTTTATTTCTTGTGACATATTACATAAATTCGCCGATCGATGATTCGATATGGAGTCAATGGAACTCTTTATTCTCGGCCCGATGATTTCCTCCTAGCAGAATTCAATTTCCGCCCGTACAATAGAGAGCATATTCAAATCAAGGACCTGCTTTTGTGGTCCTGTCACTTAATCTGGTTCATGCCAGGAAAGCCTGACATAGCCAATTTCTCAGCTCATCGAGAAAGCAGACTGTTCATTATCATACAGTACCAGTGGGAGTCCGTATCTTGGATACTCGACCATGTACTCAGTAATTCTATTACACGACGTGGAGAAAGATGGCAAACATATCCGATAACCTTGTAAACTACATTTAACCACATCCTTGTCAGGGAGATATTGGATAGCAATATAAGTGCTGGGGCATCTCGGAGCGCTTCTGAATCAGTTCCCATCGGGCGAATTACATGCTCACACAATGCACAATGCAAGATTGTTGAATGTTATCTCGAAATTATCGGCTGGATCCTGTCGGATTATTTGCAGGGAATATCGAATTTTGGAATATTATTCTATTTTTGTATCAGTCACACAAATCTGCGCAATATTTCACGTCTGGTAATCCATAATCTGACAAATTTATTCAAGAACATCGGTCTATGCAAGTAATTGATTTACAATTTCACTTCAGAAGTTATGTTTCCTGTGTATTACAGATGGTCGTAGCAGTTACATAGCGAAGTTTGATAGCGCAACGATGACCTTTGCAGGTGCATGTGACCGAGAGCTTAATGACAGCTAACGTTTAATGTATGGGCATACAGCTGAGCAGGTGTTGGAACCAACTCTGACGATAAAATCGCATTATCTTTGAATCATAGCGTGCTAACTCCATGTCTATCGCGCCTGCCACATGTGCAGCTGTGTTATATAGCTCTGCTGATTTTATAGGCTTTATAGGTCAAATGCCGCGTATTGTTTTTCTAAAAAAATATAGACTAATTTTGCACAATTATATTTATTATTTGCTTCGCTCAACACTATTGTCTTTCGAGCATGAAAGAAAATAAATATAATAAAAAAATAGAAACGAAAACCAACTGAGCGGCCATCGACTGCTTCTGTCTTGTAGGAAACGATCTTCTACTTGTATTCGATTTATTTCAGACACATTTGAAAGTATTCCTGTCACACGATATAGTTATTATTCAAGCAGAAATTCATGGACGACGTTGAATATCGAATGTCGCATCTGTCTCTTGCTGTCGCAGAGTAATGCAATAACAGTTCTTAAACCAGCTGGAGGAGAGAAATAGAAACATTCTCCGCACCAAAGATCACCAATATTAAAAGGTAACATTAAATGTGTGATCATGTTACATCAGCACATTTCACTTACAACTGGACCGAATGAACCTTCCAGGAACTGCGGGTTTGAAGAACCTTCTTGGGGCAACTTTAATATACAGATGATCCTAGATATTCTCTACCCATCTATCAAGGTCCCCGTTTGGATTTTAGAGAAAAAATTTTTTTCTGGATGCTATGAGATTGGCAGAGTGTTTTCGTAAGGTTTAAATGATAATGTCGAAGGGTTCGGCAATTTAACAAACCGTCGATCTACAACTATCTGTGTCTTCAGGAAATATAATACTACCCACTATCACTAAAGTTTGTCAATATATAGTGTATTTTCGACTATAGAATGTGTGATCACTTAATCGAAACATCACAAGACCAGCTTTTCTTGAAACTCAATGATAAAGGACTGGACATAATTAATTTACCACGAATCCAGAATGATCCAGAGGTACACAACACTGTACCAAACTATTTCAAGTTCACATAAACCTCTTGCATTTCTTATACGTATAATAAATCTATAGCCACCAAAATATTCAATTATTCCAATGCTGTGAAGAAGTTTGTCTGGAGGCTATAATTTTAATTGTTAATGTTCGAAGTTCATCTACACGCCATGCAAACATATTGTGCTTGGCAACATTGAGATAGGGAATGATGAAGACCGTAAACACTCCTGATAGAGGGACCTATACAGAGAGCTGAGAAGAATAAACCCGGAGCCAATCCTGACTGCACTGGAACAGAATAACATTGAGTGTTCAAAGCGAGAAAATGTTGAACCTACAGCACTCATTGACTAGCTGGACATCAACAAGAATAAGGTCGTTGAAACAACCAGTCATATTGTCAGAAGTACCCTTCCTCAAGCAAAACCAGTTCTGAGAAATCTCAATTCGCAAGAAGTGCTAGCAAATCTCCTGAGTAAATTCGTCATAGTCCCAGCAGAATAAGCTCCAAATAACATCATATTCATGTGTAACTAATACTATTACCAGGTGCTGGTTAAGAAATGGAGTATAAGTACACCATCATCGAATACGTCTACCTACTCCCAAACTGCATTTACGCTGGAAGATTTATTTAACAACCACAAAGATTTTTTCAGTGACAGAGGTATTTGTCTTCTAACCACTCATAACGATATACCGGAAGTATCCTAGACTCCTAAAATGCATAAACTGCCTTACAAATATGGATTCATAGCGGCACCACCAAGTTTCTTTCAACCCTGTTAACGAGGGAGCTTCAGGAAGTAAAAACATTTTGGGAAAGGTATTCCGCCACTCTTTCTAAAAACTCTGGTGGTGAATGTATATGGATATGGAAAAACCCAAAATGTCTCACTGAAGAACTTGATGCCGAAGGACACATCCCATGGGTACAGACATGTATCAACATGGAATTCTTTAGACCTACTACATACAAGGGATATCATTCATGGGATGTTTCTTTGTTTAAAGAGTTGCTTGAATGTTTCATTAATAAAATCTATGTGAAATTTGGCAACACAATATATCAACATCATAAAGGTCTTTCTATTGGTACTAATTGTGCAAGTTATTTTGGCTGAACTATATCTCTTCTCCTATGATCATTTCCTGGTCTTTTCCTTCTCATTCACAACAAGCTTTATATGATCTTCTCGCTGTGGATAATTGCAATATAAATGATGTGATATATATATCCACCTTCACTGGCTTTGAAGGAGACCACAGATAACCCTAATGGCACATCACATTTGACCCTAATGGCACATCATATTTAGACCTATGTCTCTCTAAAAAATTACGACTTTACGACAAAAGAGATGATTACAATTTCGAAATATGGGGTATACATATTTTGCTTGATCCTGTGTTAAAAGTTACGATTTTAATCGATGCCATAAAAAAATATTGGAGAAACAAACAAAACAGGGCTATACCACCAAGTGCCTCCTCTCAAATTTGGCGGTACATATCGCCTGTTGATAGAAAAATACGACTTTAGCGTGCAAGATCTATGACGTTACGTTTCGTAACATGTGTCTAATTCAGTTTAACCTTGGGCTCGGGGCCGTATGAACCCATGTCATTTGTCTAATTCAGTTTAACCTTGGGCTCGGGGCCGTATGAAAAAATGTACTGAAGTATTCGCATAGTTCTCATACGCATAGTTCTCATACGCATAGTTCTCATACGCATAGTTCTCATACGCATAGTTCTCATACGAACAGTCACAATCAAAGCGTGACTGAGATACATCATTCTTTTGATGACGACTTTACAACGACTTTTCATCCTGGAGCTAAGCGTCGTGGGAACCCATGTATTTCAAAATTCTAATGGTGTTCTTATGAACAGGAACAATTAAAGCGCGACTGGGATACATCAAACTCTAGATAACGCTTATACCGGTGCTAGGGGCCGTGTGGTCATATCATCCAAGTTGCCACATGAACAGGTACAATAAAAGCGTACCTGAGATACAACACATATCACGAATCGCTAGATTCTTGGTATGTGCTTTAGAATAGGTTAACCAGAAGACTATTCTGTGAAGTCATGTGACGCAGTCAGTATGTCGGCACCTCTTCCCACTTCCCTTATATGTGTTGTAATTTAACGAAAATCAAATGGATTCCGAATACTGGTCAGCGATACGGATTGGATATGACTGGAGCACCATGATGTCTTCTCGGCATCATTGAAAACTGTTGAACGCTTCTCTCTTGTAGAAAACTGGATATGTTTTATGTATATTATTTAGTTTTTTAAGTTGGTGCTATTGGTATGATATGAATTAGGTTTTGGATTCTGGACGACGAAATTCTTTAAAGGACGACGGATGAATACCGAATGACGAATTAGACGCTTGTATTCCATATTTGTCCACAAGCCAATGAAAATATCAGATTCCTTTGGAAAATTTGATTTGACCAATCAGATGTCTCCCTACTGGATGCATTGGAGTTTCCATGAAAATCTATTGCCCATATCATTAATGCTGAATCGCAGACAATGAAGATGAATCAACGTAGAAGAATCTAATTTTGCTGCGCCTTTTCCTGTGTCTCTACTCATCTTTATCTGTTCATACATGTGTACTGCTCCAGAAAACTAATATTGAGGTATTTTGACGAAGGAGAGGTTGTAACTTCTTAGCGCTCATAAGATTTGTTTAAGAAAATACAAATATTTTTCTAATATGTGATAGTCGACCAGCATTGAATCGGTGAAATAGGATACAAAATCGCGGAATTAATTCTGGGAACCCCATAATTTTATTCTGGATTTATAATCTTGACATGTTACCACGAACCTTATTTAGCAGGCAGTGGATCTTCATAAACTCATTCTTGCCACTCAGAAGTATAACTTGCGTCAAAAAGCAGGCGTCAGATCTGTCATTCGCTAATCAGCCGTGGTCCGTAAAAGAATTTCCGAATGACAGCGCCACTTCCAAATGTGTATGAAAGATACAAAGGCACATGAATACCATTGATATATAACGATTATGTTGGTAAACCATTTCTAAAGTCTCAATAAATAAACAGATTGCGCAAACGTTGAAATCGATATCATCGATTTATGACATCTAAATCGTCTGAACTATAAAGGAGAGAGAGAGAGAGAAATAAGGTTTAACGTCGCGTTCGACAATGTTTCAGCTATATAATTTTAATTATTCTAACGAAAAACAAGTCAACAACCCAGCAATCCAGAAGTAATCAACACAACACACCAAAAACATGTACATACATTAAAACTTATGCAACAAGCCGATTTCTCTCAAATAACCTAACATACAGTCTTCTTTTACCCGACCAAAAAGATCTTCTTAAGTAGCTGCTCGATAAACAAAATCTCTTACAATCTTAAAATCTATACGGTCGATCAGAATATGTTCCACTGTGAGATTTTCGTGGGATGGAATACATCTTGGGGCTGGTTTCTTTTTTAGTAAATGATCGTGAGTTAATCGGGTATGACCGATTCTACATCGCCCGATCATGGCTTGATCGAAACGGTTCTGGCCACTCAGATGAATATATCCTACAGTTTTCTTAATTCATGAAGTTTGTTATTATCTACAACATCCCATAAAGATTCCAACAGCTTTATCATATGAGCACAGATAGAGGGTCTGAAATGCGATTCCAAAAGAATCTACCTCATCATCGAGAGTTGCCTTAGCTATTTCATCAGCTTCAGTACTTCTTTTTGATGCCAGTGTGGCTAGGCAACCACTAAGAATCAATCAATCTCTTGATGAAATCTACGGTCATATAATTGTAGAATGCTGAATATAAAGGAAAGAGCGCACAAACTTGTAGCACATGTGACTTTTAATGGGTCTGTATACGGATTAGTTAAATTAGCCTACTATTAGGTGTGGCCGTGCTAGTGAAGATAATTTGGCGACATTGCATGAATACAACTTTGTGCACCAAATGTTGGAACCAAAGTTTTGGAGGTACACGACTACATGTAAATATTGATTGAATGCATTCATATTCCGTTAATTATTAAAAGAACTGTTCCTTCCCCGCAAATCGATTGCGATATAGATGAATACTCCGGAAACGTATTTATTTTCTTTCGTCAAACTTCTTAGCCATCCCGACATTGTTTGTCAATATTTCCTGTATGTATTTGTATACACAATGACAGAGAGAGGGAATACACAAATACGTTTATTATCGTATCTCCAGACCTGTATATTTTTGACAAGTCTTTGCGCTTCCTCTTCCGCCAAAGGTTACACGTTTTCTCGGCGTAGCAAATTGAAGGGCGCTAAATGAAGCAAGTAACGCTGTGAATGATTGAATTTACAATGTAATCAAACATGGAGAGAATTGTAATTCGACAATCAATTATTCTGTAAACCAGTGTAGTGTTCTTCCTGTTGGCACAGTGATGGCCACGGCGCAGGATAGCACTTCCTATCGATTGGTCGTATAGCGGCCTTATTTAATCCTATAACAAAGCGTGTAATTTAGCCGGCCTCATTGCGAGCTGCAGCCCTTTAGTTTAGTAGCATATCCCACATCCGATCTGTCTGCTGGCTTTTGGATGGAGTGTGAGAAGTCAACGTGCTGACAAGTGGGACAATATTGGCGAACGCCAGGCAAAGCGATATGCCATGGACAAATGGAAGCTGCTTTCATGGAGGGTTCTCAGCTTAACAGGTATGTACCGTGAGGGCGTTTACAATTTCAAGCTTGTGCTAAAATTAATGTCCTTAAATGAAATATAGTCATCCTCTCATTCGACATTCGTTAGGCAAACGCTGTCCATTATAACGTTTTCATCAGGCGTTTCCGAGATGGAGCAGATCACATAAATGCGTATAACACATTGTGAGGACAATCGTGTACACAAGTCGGATGCGGCATGTACCCAAAGATAGATCGAAAACATTCCTATTTGCCCCTTGATCTAAAATTCGATCAGTGTGAGAGCCACGCTCTGCTTAAAATCGGTGTATCACACCCGAGAATAATATACACAGAATGTATAAAAATGGGAATCTGAGCCTTCTGGTCGCACGTTTACACCGTGTAGAAAGCAAGTATTTTGAATCTTCTGGTCGGATGTCAAATGAGTTTAAATAGTAAATATCACTTCGTGAGATAGGTAAAGAGGTGGGAAAAGTGACGACGTTTAGCGTCTAAAGAGCAACCATACGACTCAACGGGAAAGTCTCACCTATCACTTATCACATCTGCGTTGATATGGAAGCAAATAGTTTTGCTTAAAGGGTAGCGGTTCTTTCTTGTGTATGTATGGAATGGAGATCAGCACATTTGGCAGAGAGCTATGTTGCACAGATATGCAATATAACATTTAGGGATCATTCTTGAACGTTCCGAGCCCACATCCACAACTCATTTTCAGGTGTTTTCTTCTGATTTAAGACCATGGTCAGATTGATGATTTTTTATAAGCATGAATAGTATAGTTGACCCAAGTACTGGAGACACAGATTTTATCATATAGTCTTATGTATACAAACGTGGGATAGAGCATAAATTTGACACAGATTTTCTGATTCAAGCTTTTCGTAGCTTGGAACATTCACACGCCACGTGACTCATGCAAACAAAGATTGCCATGTGGCCAGTAGAAGGGCTGCATCTTATTCACAAACGTTGTACCTTTGCGTGCGCTACTTTTAAAGAACGCCTTACTGAACGCATACAATGTGGAGACAGTTTGTATTATAATATAGCTTATTTAATCAACTAAACACAACAATACATAACATTTTAACAGATAAATTGTTACCTTTCAAATTTTAAATAACAACTAATCTAATTCCTGTTGCAGCATTCTTTCTGGGATCTCTGTTGGAGTGTGGTGGTTGTAGTAAATGTCCGTCAAACGTGGTTAGAGGTTTTTTCGACTGTTTCGCTCATCTTCAGGGTCCAGACGCTAACCAACTTGTAGTCGCTGGTGCCGATTTAGACGCCGTGAAAGAAAGATGCAGGTATGTAATGTGTATCAAGAAATGAAAAAAAAAAATTGCGTAATAGGACAGTCCTGGGATCGCAACTCTTAGTCGCAAAAGGTGCGAGACGACGTCATTGCTCAAGCGTCGTTACGCTGAGGCTGGTCAACGAACCATTTCGTTACATTTGCCATGTGATTTCTTTTTATTCGCAGAGACGATAACATAATACCTTCAAAGTTGTTTGGATTTTCAGTATTTTGAAAGCCATTACGATACATATTTTCCGATTTTCCGGCCAGGCAGGCCGCTGTCGTCTAATACCGTTGAACCGATTGACCAGCTCAGCAATAGCGAGCCAGTCTATCAGACGCCTAACTTTGGCTCGACGTCACGTGGGCAATGGCGTCGTTTTGCATCTTTCACTGCTACAGATTTCGATTTCGGGACGTCCGTATTTTTCATGATTCTACCATTTTCAATTGAATAAATTCTGTATTTAGTGTAGAATATGAGTATCAAGAAGACCCTTATATGTGTTGTAATTAAATAGCCTCTTATTGTAACCCTACATTTTCAGAGATGGTAGCTTCCCCAGAGCAGTGAACTGTATCAAGTCCTTGCTTCACAACTGTCGACATTCCAGTCAGTTACCTCTGCTCAATGATATAACGGACACAAATCGCATGTCAGCGGCATTTATAGTATTTTGTGACAACGTTGATCGTAAGTATATCTTGAGCGACATAACAAAATAGGATGATTGTAAGATGAACACGTTTCAATTATATACTCAACAGCTGAATGAATTTGCTTCTAATCTAGGAATTAGTTTTGTTAAATCCCTTGGAATGTCTTTGGTTAGAACGCAATCAGCATATCGGCGTGTGGAGTCATATAACTTTGTGCCAGTATATTTTTCCCCACTACAATAGCTTGTTATATCCTATTGGTTTATTCTAGTATTACCGAATGAACCTTTACAGAAACTGTGATTGGCTAGATTGTCTTTCAGTTCTCTGGACAAACCAATCAATATGCCCGATTTCCATTTAAAAATTCGAACTGACCAATCAGATGTTTTAAAACTGGAAGGTATCCCGTGATGCACTGTTGTTTCTGTAAAACCCCATTCATAAACGCTATGCCATTCCAACTACCAGCACATAATCTTATATACGTACATGTATAAAAGCAGAATTCTTCTAATTGTTCCTCGTGAACAAGGTGCATGTAGATGTATTTCGATTATAGAGGCGGGAATCCCTTGTGGACGACGGTTGTCCATTGGTTGTCGAAGCTAGCACTTAAATTAGGCTACTGTAACAGTTGATAGCAGAGCATATGGTCAGCACGAGGACGTATGCGTTGTTAATATCAAAAAAGCTGCGCTTCTGAGTTTCACCTACCGAAGAAGCAACTCATATATAAAACACAATCTGCCACAAGTTCAAAAGATAAGGTGAAAATAGTATGATGTCTTTCGTCTGCCGTTATCATTATGAAATTTCGATCCGTTGCCGTAAGCTGAAATGTAGCTCCTTGCTAGATACACCGTTATATTTTCCCAACAGTATTGCATGGTATCGCTGGCTTACCACTGGGTATTTCTATTCCGACTCTCGAGAAATATTTGTCATCTGTATGTACGACCTAACAAAGTTCATTAATTATAAATTTTCATCTTACTTTTTGTACAAATTCTCATTCACAAGCATATTGAAATGGTTGTCAATGGAATACATATTGTGATACTGCGTCCCCGTCGACCATTATTATCATCTATGTAGACAGCAGTATTAAGTAAAATGTATCTATGCTTACAGTTTACGCCATAAACAGCCAGTGTTTATCGGAACAAGACACACCAATACAGCTATGCATGCTCCGCCACAGTAAAACGTTCTACCATCAACCAACAGCGCCAAACAACAGAATGGAGGAAGTGACGCGATTATGCGCGTGAGTACATGGAGTATATATCCAAAAGTTTCCACCATGTCATATTGAAATTACTCCCTGAATGACACAGTATACATTATTATATTATTAATAATTATTATATTAATATTATTATTAATAATAATTAATATATTATTGATTTTATTACGGATTATAATGTGGGCCTAGTCAAGTCCATAACAACACGGACATGTTTTCTGCACACAAATGCCGATTGCACTGCAATGCTAGTTTTTCAGCGATATAAATATATGTTTATTAAATTCTTGGAAAAATGCTGACACTTGCATGCCCCCTCCCCCACCAATAAATCTGTTATATTTTCGAGATAAGGTAGTCATCAGCATGCATCGCATAATCGTAAAGATGATTCAGCGTAGAACATACAGATACATTTATTTGTTTATTCCAGGTTTTTTACGAACATTACTGGTTGTATAGACAAACCTGTTCGGCACTTTTGTGATAGGACTCTTGCTGATGTCTTAGTCAGATTCATGTCTGGTATAACACCACCAGGGTGCGCACCTTACAGAGAATTCTCTAACGAAGCTGGCACTCCAAGGACTAAGACGGGCGCCATTTGGATTGCTATTTTTGCTATAATGACCGTTGGTGTATGGTAATGTTGAGTCAGTTCTGGGCTACGGAATACGTCCCACTCATAATGGGCAATGAATGTCATTCTTGTTGACGCAAAGTGCTACATTATTCCTGGTTAAATGACGGCATGAAGCCTACCAAACAACTGTGATTACCGGAACGGCATCATCAAGTCTTATTACGTGGGATTTAAAGACCCTCATTTCAAGAAAAGCAACAAAAACACACAAAACAGCCATCACGGATTGAAATACGTGTCCTTTGATACGAACGTCGAGGGGAATAACAGACCTGCATGTAAGCTGTGATATATGGATAAAATCCATAAATTTGATAAATTCAACACTGCCCAGAACGAAAAGCGTATACCATGGCCCAACAGGATTGATGTTCTCAATGTGTGTTGCGAAAGATTTATCAAGGGTGATACGCACTCGGCACAGTCTCGTGCTATGATCTAGGACAAGGTACCTCGACCAGCACTGCTAGGAATCCATATTAGCATCCATGTTGAAAGCACAGTATCAAGCCGAAACTCCGAACAGCGCATGTCACCTGTAAGACTTCCGTTACCATGAAGATCAGCTTGAGACGGAAAACCAGGAGAAACGCCTCAAATTAAAAGAGCTCCTCCGGGGGTATAATTAAGGGAATAATTATCCATTTCATTTGGATGTACATTTTATCTCCTGATAAGGGAGAAATACAACGAGGACTATGTAAGCGAAAACACATCCTATATAGCATGTGGTGTGCCTCACGTGCGGCGGATCAAGGTTTACACCAGAGAGGTGAAAACTCCTTACACCATTACTGCGCGGACTTTGACGGAATAGACCGAGCAGTCGCGAATGGGGCGATCCGCACATGTTGAATGTATTGATTATGTTAAACGATTGGTCGTTCTCGATGATTTATAAGAGGACAAGAAGTGGGGAAATGAATGGCAGCTGTACTTCAAGTAATTTTGTCATAAGCCTTCTATTCCCTGAGCAGACATGGGAAGGCTTGGCTCAGCCCAACCCCTTGTAGTGTGTGATTACTGCTGACATGTGACGTCATAATGCCTTTTATGTAATAATCAAGTTTCACATTTATTTTCCCACTATCATCTCTACTTGTCGCATCCATTTACACATCGGTTGGGGTGTCTGTGACAATTGACAATTTTCAGGCATCGTTTTTCAGAGCATTGAAGTCACTTTAGACTTGGTACGCAAACCCCTTCCTGCAAGTTGACTCAAACAACTTCTAGCTGCGAGCATCTGTTCAATATAACGATTAACATGTGGTAGTGCATGATATTCTTCAGAGGTCATAATAGTACTTTTTTCTTATTTACGAACATGTTGGCATTTGAATATTTTAAAATAGACAAAATTTCGTTTTTATTTTTGAATGCATTGATCTGTTTATGTCCGAGATACACGAGGAATTTGAAAACAAAAATGGTGGACTGCAGGACAGGTTATAGAGCTAGAGGGCTTTAAAGTCGTGTCCCCCCATTTCCTCAGCACAGAGCTGGTTGAATGTTGGTATTTCTATTGTGCATTTTAAAATTATGAAGAAAATATCTAGAGATCTGCAAACTGTTTTTAAAACAATAATATAATCAATGTTATTCTTGGCCTGTCGTAGCGTTAGTTTCTTGCCTTCAGTGTCAGCCAATGGAATCGCTGCTTTACCACGAACGTCGGATCAGTGTCAATACCCACAATTTATCTGTTTAACTGACCCAGAAAACTATGACATCATACACAGAATACCTCAGATAAGCCATAACATCCGTTTGGACAATGTTACGGTATTGCTGACAGGAGGTCGCACGATCCCGCATGCTGATATGCTGATTACATCGTCTCCGAGGTCATACCAAGGATGCCGAGGGAGTTATGGATGTATCTCAAGCAGGCTGTCGTTGTAGATCTTCATGTGGACATACTTTCAGAGCTCTCTCTCTCTCTCTTATCCATATATAAACGCTGTTTTATTATATATATTTTTTCGCCCTAATTGTATCAAATAACCGTGCATAAAATTATTTTGAGTTTGTATATATATGGTGTCAGTGGTTCCAGATGACAACGTTTATAGGTAACGATGTGTCCACGTCTTACCTACACGAACGTTTGCAGAAAATGTAATATTTCAACACTAAGAGTTGATCAAAACTGAAGACAGTATATACAGCTGTGCTATTCCAGCATCGGGGCTTAATGGGGGATGTTCTGTTGACAGACATAGATTCCCATCATTTCCCTGGAATATTAGATTGATCTCAGGCCGTTAATCCCTGGGTCGTCAAATAATAGTCTGCACAGTATTACCGACATAATGGACTTGTGGAACGTCACACGGAAAATTGAAATCTCCAGAGAAATAATTTCTGAGATATCCCACCAAGTGAATCCTTCAATTGAGATCTCAAGGGAGGGGTCCAATATTCTAGCAATTTATCGACGGCGCGTAGCCCGGCAAATAGACAAGCCGAAAACGTCTCTGATAAGAGGACTACAGCATATACACATAGTCCTGTATTGAAAAAAAATGTAATGGTTTGACAATATTGTTCTATTGATGTTTCGTTCACAAGAGTGATGCTGAATCATTCTATCATGGTGTCGATGATTGTGCCCTCGTTCATATGAACAGTCACAATCAAAGCGGGAATGACATCCATCATTTTCTAGACAACGACTACAGGGATATTTCGAACATCATGATGTCTTGCCGGCTTCATTGAAAACTGTTGATCGCTTCTCTCTCACAGGAAACTAGCCTATGTTTATGGATACTATTTTTTTTTTAATTTGGTGCTAATGCTGTTATATGGATTAGATCTTTGGGTTATGGACGCGAAGATTCTTTAACGGACGACGGCTGAATAGAAATAACGGATTAGTGCCTCGTATTTCGAGTATGAACTTGGACATTCTTGATGGACTACGGCGCACTACTGAATGTTGGACCCGACGCTTGTATTTATATGTTAATCTGCTACGTGTTGTTAAATGCAAAAATACCTCGAAGCATTGAATGAAGTATGCCACCTCTCAGCGGACAATACTAAAGTCAGCTTTATGTCGAGAATCAGCGAAAACAGCCCAGGGGAGGGGATAAAATCGGACAGATCGTGGTCTGGCATCTCGGTCTGCAAATAACGTCATTGAATAGTTACCATAAGTGGAATGAAATCTCTCTTCGTTTCTCAACGGTTTCAACATATCATTATATTAATAGCTTCAGTGTAACTGGATGACCGATTCGTCTTTCGTGAAGGACAATCTGCAAATGGGCCCAGATTGTGATACGGGTTTATAAATGTTTGAAGGATTGTGTATTTCTACAATCGGTTAGATATTTTCAATAACTTTGAACAATGTTGAACTCTTCTGTCTGTCAAGCAATCGTAAGTTTGTGATTCTGATTTTACTGTCACTCTTTCAGAAAATTAGGTGTTGATGGATTTAGACAAGGAAATTACGCCTAAGGAATGCCGGATCTTCTTGGTTTTCTTATGTGATACCTCATATCTTTGAAAACAACTGGGAAATTAAGTTCGATAAGAGAATACTGGTCAACAATTTATAAACGTAGCGTGGCGTTTCGTAACGTTCGTCTATTTCCGATTAACCCGGAGGTAGGAACCGTATGAGCCCATGTACTTCAAGATCCTCATGGTGTTCATATGAACACGCATACTCAAAGCGTGACTGAGATACATCATTCCAGATAACGAAATCGGTAATCATTCGTGCACGAAACAGTCAACAAAACAGTTGATTCTCCGATCTACTACTACTATATAACTCTACGTATTTCCTGAATCAGTTTTCAGGAGATTCCCAGATTGACTGAAGTGAGATCACCGAATAATTTAAAGTACGTGTGATTCTCGAAGCAAACATTCTAGAGCCAGTATCTGATGACTAGAGATTACAGTGTATAATGTAATGAACAAAAAATGACTATCTGGGACTAGACAGCAAAAAGAATGCCTTAATATTGAAAAGCAGGCTTGACGGTCCCATATAAAGGAAATACGGCAAAAATCTAATCAGATATGGGTCAGAGGCGTATGAAGGTTTAAAAAGCGGGGACGGGAGGGGGGGGTGGGCACAGGTGTGAAAAATGTTAATATCCCGAGCAATGCACGGGGAAATAAGAAGCTTCATTTCTCGCAAACTAGCGCAGTTTGAGCACTAGTTTGAGGTAAGCTTCTTCACCAGAACTTCCCATTTCACAGATTTCGCAGAGTATACAGTATGGGAATTTAATTTGCTATTCCAGAACAGCTAAAACAAGCTAGATTAAAACGTCCAAATAGGAACACAATTGTGTTTCCTTTCCACGACAGTTGATTTTATTAAAGGGTATTGTGCCTCTCTCGCACGTTTGAAAGCGTGTTGTGCCTCACCCACATTTGCATAATCTGTGTCCAATTCCGCTTAACCCGGAGATAGGGACCGATCATATGTTTTACATCTCCATGGTGTTCAAGTGAACAGACACAATCGTGACAGATATATACTCTGGAAGCGACTTGGCAATCATTTAGATCAAGAGTAATGGTGAATGATTCTAATGTTATGTGTAGAACATCATCATGTCTGGCTGACATCATCGAAAATTGTTGATCGCTTAACTTCTCTCTTGTAGGAAACCATCTTGTGTTTTTATTATTTTATTTCATAAATATTTGTAATTGTTGCTGACTGTGATACGATATGGGATTTTCGATTATTGACGCGGAAATTCTATTTTGGACGACGGCTGAATATTGAATGTCGAATATGACGCTTGCTAGTTCAGAAAATCGAAACATTGTACTGGCGTGCCCAGACTTGGGATGAAGTATGTCGCCTCTCACTGGAATATGTCGAATATCTGTAAGAACTGCCCACAGGGGAAATCTAGAAGATCGTGGTCTGGCATCTCTCTCTTCACAACTAACGCCTGCTCTAGACAGACAGAAGCAACCAGCACTTTTACACGACGTTGACAAGAACGTACAGTATGGTTCTGTGGTATTAATCTTAATCATTGACCAGCTATCATAGATCGAATCAAATCTTTAACGTTTCTGAACGTTCTTAAGTTATTAATATAAATGCCCTAGAAAGTGATAATAGCGTCGTTTTCCCCATTAACTTGTAAAATACACTATATTTACCAT
>JAVTVY010015763.1:0-65355 GCA_036873755.1 Hanleya hanleyi | reverse complement strand
TCCAGCGAACGGTTACTGGGTAGGGTGAGGTAAAACATGGCGACTGAGCTGTCCTGCTGCTGCTGTTGGTTTTAATAGGTGTTTCAGGCCTTGGGCGTTTGTGTCCGGCGTCGTGATCGTCGCGGTGACTTGCTACGTGTCACGGCTCTGGAGATGTGGGGTGTCCTGATCAAGGATGGTTTTTTAAAGGTCTGAAAAGAAGGTGCCGGTTGAGGTTGTGGTGTTTTGGGGGGTGACTCCGGTTCTCATTCGGATTCCCAAGAAGGTAGTGGGCCACTCGGCGATTGCTGGGTTCGCTGCATAAAGGCCCAGCGGTGGGGATTCCCCACCAATTCCTGTGGTACATGCATGTCTTTCAAGCCTTGAGCGAAGACCTCCCATCCTCGAGGATCCGTTTGCGACCTGCGTTTACGCATCAGGTCATTCACTAAATCCGTCATGTGGGTCCCGGGGACCACCTGATTCTGTACCAGGAGTTCGCCTTTATCATTCCAAGTCATGTTAGGATTCTGTTTCATCCGTTGTAATACCAGGCCAGCTTGTTTCTTGAACGATGCAGGTACACTCTTCAGCACTTCGTCTTCTACCCACTGTGGGGCTGTGGGTGGTACCCTGGTAATGGCAGCTGTTGGAGCGATGTTGAGGTAGGCAGTGTGTCACGTGGTGGTGGTGGTGGTGGTGCTGGGGTAGAGAGGGTTTTGTATTGGTCCATGAACGTCATGTACCGTTGAAGCGTCTCATTGTACCGTTGTACTTTCTCACTGTCGCTTAACCTCGGTCTTTGTAAGATCTGTTGCATCTCTTCATCGAGGGTGTTTATGGTCTTCACCGTAGGTGGGACAGGGTAGGGCGATTGGAGGTTTTGAAGGAACCGTGGTTCCACGAGGACCATTTTTTTCGTGTGGTTCATTGTCGGCCGAAGAGTCCACCCAATACTGGACCCAACACGGAAGCGGCCAGCGGTGCTAAGATGGCCCCGAGAAAGCCGCCTTTCTGTAACACCTTTTTCTTTTGTGTTTGAGAGACTCGCTTCTGGACTAAGGTTCGGAGACCTGTCTTATGCTTGGTCAACTTGGTCTTCTGAGCCGGAGTCAGTGGTACGTTGCCTTTTAACAAGTTGTACCCGATCTCGCACAGACAGCGTAGAAGGTCAGGGTCCGCACCGCGTACAATGGTTCGGACCAACTCGGGTGGGGCCGTCTTCAATACACGGAGCGTCGGAGCGTGCTTCCGTACTCGCGCAGACAGCATGTACAACTAATGCCAGAACCCACAACTCTGCCCTTTTTATCTACCTCAGAGAACAGAGACAAAGTCAACCATGGTGTGGTATTAATTCTTTTTATTATCCCCATCATCAACCACACACTCCAGCTGGGGGAGCCACTGTGGGTGTGTTTACATTATTTTTGCATGTACACGTGGTGGCCCTCTCTGGGAAAGATGCCGGTCCGTAGTCGAAGGTGGTCGGGTGTGGCTTGCTTCAGGTCGAAGAGCATATACCCGTGCTGAGGGGTTGTCGCTTCTTTGAAGGCTTCCAACGCAAACGGTGTGCGGCCGGTATACATCTGTCTCGCCAGGTGCAGCAGTTGAGTGGTATCTCTCGGGTTTTTGAAGACCACCAGGTAGTGGGCATTTAATCTGATGTTCCGATGTTCTTTGTTTTTACTGAACAGATTCTGCACAATGTAGATGGTGCTGAGCCGTCGATGGTGGCTGCCTTTGGTAAAGAGTTGGGTGACCCGCGTCCGTCTCCGCCATGAGATCATCCAGAACCACCAAGGTGTCCGGTTCCAAATCGGCCAGGTTACGTAGGCCTTCCACGAACGTGATATGGGGCATTGCTGCATACGCTGCCTACCATTCTCCGTAACACCACACGACTCGGGCAATGGTTGGCGTGATCATGCTATCGGCGTATTGAAGGAGCTTCCTGACGAAGTGCGTTTTGCCGGAACCCGTCGGTCCTGCGATGACGCAAGTGAAGAGATGCTGCCACCGAGGGTCCATGGTTCGAGGTGTATCCGCTGTCGTGGTAACCCGCTCTTGTAAATTTGGTACGAGTGAACTGGAGTGGTGGTGGTGGGTACAACGTCGGTCGTCGTTGTCTGTTCACTGTGAGGGATGAAATCCGGTGGGTTTTCAGACGTAGTGGGTGTACTTGGTGTAGGTGTTGACTGTATACTCGGTGTGGAGCTCGTTGTGGCTTGTACACGTGGTGTGGTGGTGGTGATGACTGAGCTCGTTTCGATCACGGAGGTGACTGGTACTATCTGTAGACTGGTTTCACTGCCACTCACAGCTGGAGTTCTAAGTTGGTTACGTAGCGTGCTGACATAGGCTACGTCGTAAAACACACCTCCGTACAACACAGTCAGCAGGGTTAGCAATATCACCACAAAGCCCACTTGCGCCTTGCGCGTTTTGGGAGACGCTGTGTTCAGAGGCAGCTGCTGCTTGTCCATAGCACCGTGGTCGAACGTGGAATGAAGGATGACAGTAGTGGTGTCTGGCTTTATAGTCGTTTCACCTGGTTGGCCGCCACCCAGGAATTGAAGGAACTGGGCCAGCCTTGCCATTTGACGAAATGAAACAGTTTGCCACGCCGACGTTCCGTTTTCAAAATCTGCTCCACCGTGTAGTAGTCTTGTTGTGTTTTTACGACAGACTCTAATTCCGTCTCGTAAAACGTCCCTAGCAGCGGTTCCCCTTGAAGATCTTCCAGTTCATAGACTCGCTGCTGTCTGGGTAGGCGCCGTTTAATCAGGAAGTGCTCATCGCTTCAGTTGGGCAAGTAACTTTTCTCAAATTGACCTTTGACTTTACTGATCCGTACAGGGTCCCCGTCCTTGTACACCTCCTTCGTCGTTCGCTGCGATTGCCTGGGGTACAAGACACGGCGGACTCTCTCTATACTCCGGTGATAGGCTCGATTGTAACCACTCACAAGTTTCGGGAGAACATCGATATACCGCCTTGTATTCTTATAGGTGAAATATTCATACATACGGCCTTTGAATGTCCTGTTGAACCTTTCCACCACGGAAGCCTTGGTCTCGTTGTACGTATAGAAGAAAAACACCTTCTGGGCTTTCAGAAACTGTTGGAACGGTCTGTTGAGGAATTCCGTGCCTTCGTCGGTTTGCAAATACATGGGTTTGCGCCCGGTCTTGAAGATGTCCTTGAACGCCGCTATGAGATTCGCTCCCGTTTTCGTCCGGATGGGTACCACCTACGCATACTTCGACAGGATATCGATACACGTCAAGATATACCGATTCCCATCGTTGTGTTTGGCAAAGGCGCTCATATGGACCAAATCCGCTTGCCATTGGGCATCTAGTCCTCCCACGATGACCCGGTTCCGTAGAAAATGGCGACGGGCAGCTCGATGTAAGGTATAGGTGTCTTGTTTACTTAACCAATCTCGGACTTGAGCACGTTGTATCCCTTGGGGTTTGGCCGCTCGATAGAGAGCCGTCAATGCACTATTGGCCGCCGGACTGTCGGGACTGTAGTATAAGTTATCCAACACCTTCTCCCAGCTCTTCATGGTGACAAATGATGATGGACCCTGGCTCTATCGTTTATTTATAACGGTATATCTTGGGCCGGAGTTTCTTTCTGATTTTCTTCGTTGGCTTCTGCCAGCACATTTTCCATGCTAAATGACCAGTCCAACTCGTCTGATGACCGATCTTCCTCCGTAAGCACTTGATCCACATCTACCACGGCATCTTCCAATGCAGACCATAGATCAGGGTGAAGGGTAAAATGGACTGTACCCCCATCTAGCCGAGCCAATTGAGCAAAGAAGGGGCCGCGTCGGATGTACACATCGTGACAAAAGTGGATGAGGTCGCCGTCCAGTTCACCAGACAACACCGGTTTGAATTTGGTCCAGCCCTCTCGGGACAGACGAATGTGAACCGGCCACGGTTGTGTAAGGTCCGCATCACAGATGTCTCCCACCTCCTCCATGATATCGACCTTATCCGCATAAACGTGCAGGAAGACCTCGGGGGTCAAGCTGAGATACGCCGGTATTATATGCTCCGTCATGGTCAGTACGTGAATGGTACAAGATTTGACTGTCTCTCGTATTTATAGGGAGAACCCCGTGAGATCAAAGGATCGCGTGGTCATATCACTGGGCTGACTGAGTTTAGCCGGATAATCAATGGCATCATCGTCTGCCTCCGCTTCATTGCTAGGTTTGGTAATTTGTTCATTGGGTTCTGCCGCCGCTTCACTCAGGGCACGAGCCCACTCCAACTGAACAGCTGACCGCTCGTCCGGTGTAAACAGCTGGTCCACAATAGGCACCACTTTCTCGAAGGCTGTCCACAGATCGGGGTCTAGGGTGAAGCCTCGCGTAGGGTCTTGGTAACGGCCCAGGCGTGGGAAGAAGGGTCCACGGTGTACGTAGATGGCATTGTCTATGTGGATGAGGTTTCCGTCGAGCTCACCGCTCAACACCCGTTTAAATTTGGTCCAGCCATCACGGTGTAGCGTAACCGTATTCGATACGGTCTCAGCGCGCGACCAGCAAACACCTACACGGTCTTCCACGAGAGTGACTTTATCTTCATAGACGTGTAACCCCACCCGGGGTGTAAGGGGAAGGATGGCTCGTAGGACGGGTGACATGCTTGACCCAATGACGAACGGTGAATGACACACACTCTGACTGTCTTTCGTATTTATGGTGAGGTCCAACTGTCAATGCCACAGCGCCAGGGTCAATAGGGCAAAGACTATTGTGAGGCCAACCAGCCGTCGCTGGTTCCGGCGTTAGCGCTCGTGGTCCATAGCCCGAGCATCAAGGATGGCTGTCATAGTCCAGTAGTGGTGAGTGATGGCACACCTCTCCATCGTGTGCACTCTGTCGAGGACCGCTTCTGTGAACTCTTTCAGGATCTGGCGTCGCCCCTCGTTGTCGTGGCCATCTGCAAACATGGACCGAACCACTGCTCGGTTACCCGTGAGTGAATTAACCACGGTGGCATGCTGTAAAATGCGAGTCGCATAGGGCTGGATCTCCGTCATGGCTCTGCAACCGTAGAAATGAAGGTGTGGGATCCAGAGGGACGTGTTTTATAGACCATGTCACACATGCGCGCCTATACGTAGCTCTACGGGTGTAGTCCGTGATACGTACTATTCTGATTGGTTAGTGCAAAAAGTGAACAACAATAACAACAAAGATTACGGCGCCGGAGGCGTTCCTGGATCCCCTGGAAAATCTTCTCCACGTGTCATGGTATAGCTCCGGTGCCCTAAAAATTCCCACTTTTATACACCTACATAGAAGTACCCGAATGTAGGCGCGGACGTAGGCGAAAGCCTTCTAGTGCCCAGATCTAGGCACAGACGTGAGCGAAATTCTAGCACCCGTCCACTGGTTCTTTTATCGATCGCTCATTGGCTCTTTTTCTCGACCGCTGATTGGTCCAAATAGAACTGCCCATCCTTCCCAGGTTAATTTACAATCCCCTTTTTGGGTTCAAGCTCTGTATATCGATGCCGCAACATTGTTGCCGAATATTGTCGAAAGGGAGACCTTTGACCTGGATGTAACCTTTGACCTTTTGACCCGACATTCACCCGCGCACTTTCGGTGATGTCGCGCACTTCTGGATAACCCGCGCGCGCGCGCGCTGCGGCCGGGGCGGGGCGGGGCGGGGCCGGGCCGAGCCGGGGCCCGGGCCGGGGAAAACCCGGAGGTTGAACATCCGGACCCTACGTCGAAGGGAAAAATTGGAACTCTTCTGTGTTCGAAGGTAGTTCTAGTGAAACCCGAAAGTGACGTCTGTGCGCAGAACCCACACCACCTAGTCCATGAGCCAGCCCAGATATCGGTACCACCTGGGGTGGCAAATTGTCATTATGTTTTTGTGGAAGTCCCATATCCATAGATGAAAAAAAACTTTGAAAGCAATCCGGGACTCACAGCTTAATGGTAGTAATCACCTCTTAAAGATGGACACCCGAGTCCAATCTGAGGGACCAAATTTGGGGGTAGGGGAAATATAAAGTCGAATATCTTTGCAAGTAATGGTGATATAGTGACATTTGGCCACTCGAAATGTCGGTAATCCGATTTTCTATATGTTGGTTTCTGTTATATGCTAATATGTCAATTATGTAGGTCACCAGAGGTCAAAAGGTCACGAAATCTGAACCCTGACTAAAACGTGACCACCTGTAGGAAAACTCGCTGCAGATACCATACCAATGGGACTTTCTTAACCTAAATGGATTCAAATGGAAGCTAAGAAGTACCCAAGTCTATAATAAGTCATAACAAGTGGAATTTATTATTATTTAGACTGTGGCACAGAACTGTTTTTGACGTATTTTCATGAATGGTCTTTTTACTGCGCTAAAAACAGGCAAAATTGTATGAAGTTGGACAGCTTGAAATTAGTTGCATATTTTGACAAATAACTACTCCAAATGCTGATGGTCATGTCTTAGGTCTATTCAGGGATTAGTTAAGCTACATTTCGAGGTAATTAGGTCACCAGAGGTCAAGGTCAAAGATTGTCAATTATTAATTTTCTACATTTTTACTTGGGACTTTCATATTACAATGTATTTACATTGCAACCAGTTTCATGTATAGAGCATCAGAGCCATCGCTGGTGCACCCTGTACCCTATAGCCCGTAGGGCATAGGGTATACCGGGGTGCGAGTGCACCAGGTATGGGTATCCGCAGAGGTCAAAGGTCAATCGTCCTCCAAATCCCCTTTATCGCTCGTTAAGGCGCTGAGACGGACGTTAAGGCGCAAAGATAGGGCGTTAAGGCGTTGAGACGGGCGTTAAGGCATAACGACGGGCGTTGACGGCGTCACTGCATTTCGATGTATTGGTGGCAATTCCATAGAAATCAGAGTTTCTGAGCTAGTTCACCAGGGCGTTGTAGCGTTAAGCTAAGCGTTGATGGGCGTTACTGTCTATACATGCAAGCGTATTCCTAAAACACGCACAGTCGACGTTCAACCGTCAACATGGCTTATACTTGCTCTTAGTGCGAACGATATGATATGATGCGACACGAGAAAAATATACATGGGATTGAAGACTCCGAGGCACAAGTACCCGATACAGAGACTGATGAGAGTCCCTCGACTGATACCGAAACAGAGATTGCTGAGAGTCTATCGACTGACACCGAAACAGAGATTGCTGAAAGTCTATCTAGTGATACGGAGAGCTTGACCTCAGATAGTCAGCGTGCGTCCGAGGAAAGTGAGGCAGAACCTACCTTCGGGGATCCTATTGTGAGAGCAACTATCAATACTCATGATGCAGCAATCGAGGACGCCGGACAGGATAACTTACAACAGCCAAACGCGCCCCTTCATCAGGAAAACAGCCATGGCGATCTATGAACAGTATACCTTACTATCACTTGAAATGAAAGACGACCCCACGCACAGGTCCATCATGAAGACCAAGCGTCACTTGGAAGAGGATAGTGAGGCAGTACCTACCTTCTGGGATCGTATTGTGAGAGCAGCTATCAATACTCACGCTGCAGCAATCGAGGACGCCGGACAGGATTAACTTACAACAGGCATACACCCAAATGCGCCCCTGCATCAGGAGAACAGCCATGGCGATTTATCTTCGTTAAAGATCTATGATCTATGGCAAGATGCAAGATCTATGGCGTTACGTTTCGTAACTTGTGTCTAATTCCGCTTAACCCGGGGCTAGGGGCCGTATGAACCCATGTACTTCAAGATCCTCATTGTACTCATATGAACAGTCACAATCAAAGCGTGACTGAGATACATCTTTTTTTAGATGACGACTCTATAACGAATATTATGGATTAAGAATACTGATCAGCGATACGGATTTGATATTTTTGGAACATCATGATGTCTTGCCGGCATCATTGAAAACTGTTGACCGCTTGTCTCTTGCAGGAAACAAGCCTATGTTTATGTATATATGATTGTCTTTTTGAATTTGGTGCTAATACTGTTATATGGAATAGGTCTTTGGATTATGGACGCGGATATTCTCTAATGGACGACGGCTGAATTATGAATGACGGAGCAGACGCTTGTAATTATGAAGAGTATATTTTACTACCGCTTGAAATGAAAGGCGACCCCACGCACAGGTCCATCATGAAGACCAAGCGTCACTTGGAAGAGGATATCGGGCTACCACCCACCGAGGCCCTGGAAAATGCGATCAGGATGCGCAAACAACTCTTTCAGGACATGCTGCCTCAGTGGTATCCTGAACTGCCCGACGATGCGCTGATGGGGCCAAAATGGTCTAAATGAACTCCCAGAGTGATTGATCGAGTGAGTGAATGAGTGAGGCATGCCCAACGCCCGTCTTAACGCATGACGCACTAACGATGGTGAGTGAGTGAGTGAGTGAGTTTAGGAGTATTAGCCAAAGTGGACATTTTGGAGGTTTGAAGGAAGGTGTTTGGGGTAGAAATGGACCATTCTGGGTCCGAATGCGTCGTGTGAAGTGGCATCTTCTAGCAATGCCCGCCAACGTCAAGCTCAATGCTTCAACGCCCTGGTGAATTAGCCCAAAATCTCTGATTTTTATGGAATTGTCACTAATTCATTGGAAATGCAGTGACGCCCGTCAACGCCCGTCATTACGCCTTAACGCCCTAGCATAACGCCTTGACGCCATGCCATAGACGGGAGAGAGAACAACAACAACAAGGATCACAGATGAGAGAACAACAACAACAACAGCAACTTTTCATATAGTTTATTCTCCCCAATGTTACATCATACCCACGCTGGGGCAGCCGCGTTGGGCATGTTTACAATTCAAGAAGACTCTTGTCCGATCAAAGGCCGTCATTTGGCGCTGCATCTGTCATATTCTCGGCTGCTCTTGTCCAATCAGAAGCCGTCCTTTGAGAAAGTTCAATCTTCGCTTGGTGTTACAGCATCATCGGGCAGTTCAGAATACCACTGAGGCAGCATGTCCTGAAAGAGCTGTTTGCGCATTCAGATCGCAATTTCCAGGGCCTCGGTGGGTGTTAGCCCCATATCCTCTCCAAGTGACGCTTGGTCTTCATGATGGACCTGTGCGTGGGGTCGCCTTTCATTTCAAGCGGTAGTAAGGTATACTCTTCATAATTACAAGCGTCTGCTCCGTCATTCATAATTCAGCCGTCGTCCATTAGAGAATATCCGCGTCTATAATCCAAAGACCTATTCCATATAACAGTATTAGCACCAAATTCAAAAAGACAATCATATATACATAAACATAGGCTTGTTTCCTGCAAGAGACAAACAGTTTTCAATGATGCCGGCAAGACATCATGATGTTCCAAAAATATCAAATCCCTGTCGCTGATCAGTATTCTTAATCCATAATATTCGTTGTAAAGTCGTCATCTAAAGAATGATGTATCTCAGTCACGCTTTGATTGTGTTCATATGAGTACAATGAGGATCTTGAAGTACATGGGTTCATACGGCCCCTAGCCCCGGGTTAAGCGGCATTAGACACAAGTTACGAAACGTAACGCCATAGATCTTGCATCTTGCCATAGATCATAGATCTTTAACGAAGATAAATCGCCATGGCTGTTCTCCTGATGTAGGGGCGCATTTGGGTGTATGCCTGTTGTAAGTTAATCCTGTCCGGCGTCCTCGATTGCTGCAGCGTGAGTATTGATAGCTGCTCTCACAATACGATCCCAGAAGGTAGGTACTGCCTCGCTTTCCTCGGACATAGGCTGGCTATCTGAGGTCAAGCTCTCCGTATCACTAGATAGAATCTCAGCAATCTCTGTTTCGGTATCAGTCGATGGACTCTCATCAGTCTCTGTATCGGCTTCCTCGGGGTCTTCAATCCCATGTATATTTTTCACGTGTCGCATCATATCGTAACGTCTGGTGAACGTGCGTTCGCACTGGCAAGTATAAGCCAGGTTGACGGTTGAACGTCGACTATGCGTGTTTTGGGAATAAACTTGCTTTAATAGACGGTAATGCCCATCAACGCTTACTCTCTAAAAAAAGTTGAGTCTCTAAAACTCAAGTAAGAGTGGAAATTGATCCCACTCAAGTTGAGTGAACTTGAGTGGTTTTAACTCAAGTTGAGTGAAAAGTAACTGAAGTTGATTGAACAGTAACTCAAGTTTGAATGAACAGGTACATTTCACTCAAATGTGAGTGGAACAGTTCACTCAAGTATTTCTAGAGAGTAGCTTAACGCTTCAGCGCCCTGGTGAACTAGCTCAGAAGCTCTGATTTTCATGGAATTGCCACCAATACATCGAAATGCAGTGACGCCCGTCAACGCCCGTCGTTACGCCTTAACGCCCGTCTCAATGCCTTAACGCCCTATCTTTACGCCTTAACGCTCGTCTCAGCGCCTTAACGAGCGATAAAGGGGATTTGGAGGACGATTGACCTTTGACCCCTACGGACACCCATACCTGGTGCACTCGCACTCTGGTTTACCCTATGCCCTACGGGCTATACGGTACAGGGTGTACCAGCGATGTCTCTGATGCTCTATACTTGAAACTGGTTGCAATATTAATACATTGCAATATGAAAGTCCCAAGTAAAAATGTAGAAAATTAATAATTGACAATCTTTGACCTTGACCTCTGGTGACCTAATGACCTCGAAATGTAGCTTAACTAATCCCTGAATAGACCTAAGACATGACCATTAGCATTTGGAGTGGTTATTTGTCAAAATTTGCAACTAATTTCAAGCTGTCCAACTTCATACAATTTTTCCTGTTTTTAGCGCAATAAAAAGACCATTTTTGAAAATGCGTCAAATCAGTTCTGTGCCACAGTCTAAATAATAATAAACTCCACTTATTTAGACTTATTATAGACTTGGGTACTCCTTGGCTTCCATTTGAACCCATTTAGTTTAAGAAAGTCCCATTGGTATGGTATCTGCAACGAGTTTTCCTACAGGTGGTCACGTTTTAGACAGGGGTCAGATTTCGTGACCTTTTGACCTTTGGTGACCTACATAATTGACATATTAGCATATTAACAGATACCAACATATAAAGGATCAGATTACCAACTTTTCGAGTGGCCAAATATCACTATATCACTATTACTTGCAAAGATATTCAACTTTATATTTCCCTACCCCCAAATCTGGTCCCTCAGATTGGACTCGGGTGTCCATCTTTAAGAGGTGAGTACTACCATTAAGCTGTGAGTCCCGGATTGCTTTCAAAGTTTTTTTTCGTCTATGGATATAGGACTTCCAGAAAAACATAATGAGAATTTGCCACCCCAGGTGGTACCAATTGATGAAATTTTGGGGTCTGGCTCATGGACTAACCACCCAATCACAACCATGGACCCATAGTGGTGGGTCAAACACACCCCCACGCATCCCCCACCATGCCTGCTTTCTATACTACGACCAGACTGCGCATGCGCAGACCCTTGAACACGGACGAATCCTGAGTCCAATCGGATGCTGCTTCACAAGAGCTTCAACATAAGACCTCATACGACTCCATCGCACCCATAGTGACACATGTCGGCACCAAAATGTCTATTTCCATACACTTTCTCTACTGCGCATGCGCAGAATGACGTCAGTTCCACGTCACACCCAGCCCGTTGGATACCCACTCTCGACTGCTTTACATTGATACCTCACTCGATCCCATCGGCCCAATAGGGGCCCACCTAAACCTCAACACGTCTATTTCTATACTACGGCCAGACTGCGCATGCGCAGACTATTGACAACGAACGACACACTAGCCCAGCCGGATGCTCCCTCACGAGAGCTTCACACTGATACCTCATACGACACCATAGGATCATGAGGGGCTCACCTAAACCCTATCACGTCTATTTTCACACCCTTTTCCCAGAATTCCCTGTCTGCGCATGCGCAGAATGTGGACAACGGCCGAGAGCCTAGTCCAATCGGTTGCCCCCTCGCATAGGCTTCACGTTGATACCTCACTCAACTCCATCGGCTCATTAGTGGCTCACCTACATCCCGAAACGCCTATTTTCATACACTTTCTCTATTGCGCATGCGCAGAATGACGATATTCCAACCCCACATCCACCCAGTGGGATGCCCCCTCACATAGGCTTCACATTGATACCTCACTCGACCCCATCGGTCCATTAGGGACTCACCTAGACCCCAAAACGTCGGATGCGCCTTCACGAATGCTTCACATTGATACCTCATACGACTCCATCGACCCACTAATGGCTCCCCTAGACCCCAAAACGTCTATTTCCATACCCTTGGTCTACCGCGCATGCGAAGAATGACCATATCCCAACCCCACACTCAGTCCATCGGATGCCCCCTCACATAGGCTTCACATTGATACCTCACTCGACCCCATCGGTCCATTAGTGGCTCCCCTAGATCTCAAAACGGCTATTTCCATACCCTTGGTCTACCGCGCATGCGCAGAATGACCATATTCCAACCCCACACCCAGCCCATCGGCTGCCCCCTCACATATGCTTCACATTGATACCTCACTGGACTCCATCGGACCACTAGGGGCTCCCCTAGACACCAACACGTCTATTTTCATACCCTTGGTCTACCGCGCATGCGCAGAATGACGATATTTCAACCCCACACCCACCCCATCGGATGCCCCTTCACGAATGCTTCACATTGATACCTCATACGACCCAATCGGTACACTAGGGACCCCTCTCGCCCCCTCCGGGCACCTCCGTGTCTCTTCGGTGATCTCCGTGACATCTTCGCAACATTGTAGCGAACGTGCAACATTGTTGCAATTCGGGGAGCCAGGTGATCGGCACGTGACAACCCCAAGCAGACGACAGCGAAATTCTGGCGGGAAATACAACATTGTAGCGAACGTGCAACAATGTTGCAATTCGGGGAGCCAGGTGTTCGGCACGTGACAACCCCAAGCAGACGACAGCGAAATTCTGGCGGGAAAACCCCATCCGTAAAGACACGGAGGTGAACGACATTGTGGAAAAACCCCACAGACAGGTCAGTACATATCCTATCATGTTCACAGGTCACGCTCCATTCACCCAGACCGGAAGTGACGTCATACGGGACTGGTGGCGCCCCCTGGCGGAAAAAAGGAACCAAGATTTACCTCCCTGGAAAATATGAGTCGAAATGCGGTGATACTACTACTGAGGTGGTTTGATGACGTCACGTCCGGTCTAGGCTATGTTCGGATCAAAGGTCACATTCGGTTAAAGGGTTGCTGTGGCCACACAGAGAGGTCACTTCCGGTCAGGTGTCTGGCTGGGGTGGATGTAAACCTAGGATTTTCCAGGTAAAAATGCAGAAAAACCCAGACTAAATCCAGTCAAGTGGGACTAGGTGTGCGCCTCGTGGTCCTAAGGGGTCGGATACTGTCTCGGCTTGAAGCGCTCGTTGAGGCCCGTCACGTGACTGGTGGGTGGATGCAGGGTTCCAAATATGGTATGCAGGGTCTCGTCTTGAAGCATTTGTTGTGGTAGACTACGTTTGTGGTGATCGGAGAGTAACATCATGGCGCGCATGCGCAGTCGAGTAACTGTAGCGAAGGCGAGATAGGGGACATTCGGGGTCCAATTATAGTATGGAGGGTGTCATCTGGAAGCGTTCGTGGTATAAAGTATGATGGATCTGGGAGTGGCGTTATTTGTGACGTCCCGAATAGTAGAGAAAGCGCAGTTTGAGGGGTGTCCTTGCGGATTCTGTACATAGGCGCCTACCTATATGCTGCCATATCTAGTGGAATGATTGGGCGACATAGGGGCCATTCGGGTCCAATTATAGTATGGAGGATGTCATCTTGAAGCGCTATGTGAACTACGATGGATGTGGTTTTGAGTGAGACTGGCGTTATATGTGACGTCCGGAGTAGTAGAGAAAGCGCAGATTGAGGTGTGTCATTGTGGATTCTGTGTACAGGCGCCTACCTTGGCAGCCATACACTAGCCCGTAGGATGAGCATGTGGCTCTCGTGGGGTAAGCTAAGAATGGAGAGCTCTCCACGTGTGGCTAGGCACGTCAACGTCAATCAGAAATAGACCCACAACGTACATTGTATATTCGCGCATCATGGGGTACGCATCTCGGGGCACACGAGCGTTGAGTCCACTTCAGGATGACAGAGCATTTCGTAAGTGCTTTTCACAGCCTGATTCCTGCGATCTTCCTCTACGTGTATGATAAGTGCATGGAGATCATCGAAAACTTTGGGTATGTGTGCGACAGTGACCCATCACAACCAAACCGACTGTCATCCGGCTGCCTCGGTGTGGTTGGAGAAAATTCAATCGGGTGTTGGGTGGGCAATCAGACGGAAACCTCATCCATCTGTGTCGCGATGTCTACGTCCACTGCAGCCTCTTCTTTACTTGTACGATACCTACCACACCACAGATCAAGCCTACCACAGTGCCTTCTAAACCACAGATTCAACCTGTCACTACATCTACTACACCTCGGATTCATCGAAAACAGCAACCATCTACCTACTAAACGGCTCGTGGGTCCGTATCAGATTTTAGAGCGTGACTTACCACGCCAAAGGATACAAACTTGCCCATGGACCACCGGTGGCAACATCCCCTTTCACCTGCCTCAGGTGGGTGCAAGGGGGTCAGGCAAGACGCAATCTGTTCAGAAGCTCATTCAACACGCCGACAGCATGATTGCCCCACCCAGCGGTGTACAGTGAATGGCAGGTGACCCATACAACGATGCCCATCGTCACCTTTTTAGAAGGACTACCCAAACCGGCCGACTTGGAACCAGACACCTTGGTCGTCGTGGATGATCTCATGGTGGTGATCACTATGCTCGGGTGACTCAGCCCTTTACCAAAGGCAGTCATCCTCGGCGGCTCAGCATCATCTACATCGCACAGAATTTGTTTGGTGAATCAAGTAACATCGGAACATCAATTTTTTTAAAAATCTGACAGACTCAACTCAGCTGTTGCATATGGCGAGGCAAATGTACCTCGGGCGCGCCCAGTTTGCACGGGAAACCATTGAAGGGACAATGACTCCCCAATACGGGTAGTATATTGGAGCGATATGCAAGAGGTGGGAAAAATTGACCACGTCTGGTGACTGAAAAGCAACCATATGACTCCACAGGAATGCCTTCCTCGGCAACTCACATTCAGATCCGAGAATACGGTGGATTCTCGGATGTAGCCTTAGTATCTCAGCCGCGCTTTTTTGCAGCTGTTCATGTGAAAACTGTGAAGTGTTCACACGGCCCCTAGCACCGACTTAAGCGGAATTAGATAGACTAGCTCGGGAGGTGTGATGACAGATCAGCTCAAACAAATAACTCATCTAATCGTAATGGATGAGCATCGAGGACGTCTGATGGAGTAAACGCCTCAACATCGGGTAAACCTGGTAAATATAAGAATACCCAGAAAAAGTCCGACGTGGTACGGCTTAAATTCCCACCAAAACAATAAACCAGAGGGCGGGCCTCGGGGACTAACAGTTCACCAGTACGACCCAAACCAAGCCCCCGACCGTCTGCCACTGCCGGCCAAATCTTTCCCGGAGAGAATCAGTACGCCAATATGCCGAAAGAAGATGCCACGCAAGGACAGTTTCTCATATGGCAGGTTGGCACTGGACCAGAGCGAGCGTATAAGAGCTTGATGTCAACCTACCCAATACGACTCTCCAAGTTTGGGTAAGCTGTGATGGAGGGGATAATAAAATATGAAATATGCAATAGACGTGTTGTTGTCGTTGTTGTTCTCTCTCTATCTCTAGCGCCTATGCTCCGGGTACTGAGATTAGACTCCTGATATATTAAAAGCCAATGTTCCACTGTCTCCTGATTAGAATGCCGAGTTGGTCAAGTACAGTCGGTCTCGTAGACTGGTACAAAAATTATCCCCACAAGCACAGAGGAAAGAGGTCTTACAGAAGGGCGGGGTTCTTCGGGGCTATCTTGGCGGCTTTGGCTGCCTCCGTCCTAGGCCCCGTGTTGATGGACTCTTTGGCGGATGATGGAGCATACGAAAAAATAAAATGGTCCTGGTCGAACCACGCCTGTTAAACACCCTACACCCTATACCCTACACCCTACAAAGACAGCGAAAACGCTAAAAACACTCGAAGAGTGCATGCCCCAGATTTTACACTGGCGGGATTTAAGCGATGGTGACAAAGTACCACACGTCCCACATTCGCCGTTCACAGGCGTACCCTCAGTGGGTGGCAGACGAAGTGATGAAGAGCGTAGCCACTACGTTCCAGAGGAGGACAGGGGCTTGTTGCTGGAGCGGCTGAAAGACAATCCCAATATGTCCTGGAATGAGTAAGGTGGATTTCTGGTCCAGAACCAAGTGGGGCCCGGCACCCATATGGTGGATTTTGTGAAGGATATGATTCACCAACGCAGGTCACAGCTGGTCCCAAAAGATGACTGGCTTTTGCCCAGGGGTTGACAGACATGTACGTGCCACACGAAATGCTCGAAAATCTCCAGAGTTGAGCTTGAATACAGCAGCAGCGGACGCCCGTGAATCCGCTCCAAACACCACGACGATCGAGATCTCTGACACGTCCCCGCCTATCCCGAAGCCCGAGACTTGGGGCGTCTATTAATATGAGGGTCTCACATTTCCTAGTAATAACTCAGCCGAGCTGTTCCTGGACAAAGCCTTAACCCATTACGCCACCCAAATGCCGCACCCCTTACATCATGTGGGCTATGGGAATGTGACTTGGTGGATATCCAGTACAATACGTGGTGCAGCGTGCAAAAGCTCACGGTGTGGCACGAAGACCTGTACGAGAGCAAGATCTATACAATTACGCTTCAGGAAGGTCAGTACCATACGCCTGCCGCGTTCACGACGGCCTTGCACGATCTGATGGCGAATCTGATGGCGAATCGTTCATCAATGAGCTGTACATGGCGTACAGCGAACAAAATCATAAGTTTCACTTGATCCTGGTGGCGAATCTGAGCTTGTCTGGTAGCCTGACGTTGCAGCAGCTGTTGAGGTCGTCGTTCCAGGCGTACGTCGGTCCTGCATTCGAGCAGTCCAAAACCATGATGGGCCTGAATGCGGGGTTATATGGATCTATTCGGACGAGATCGATACATACATAGTCTGCTACGTGATTGCCCGGTAAAAGCTTTAATCATGTACTCTATCTACCGATCCGACAGACCGACATCCACAACATCAAAATCAATATAAGGGACTATACCGAACGTCCGATCGCATTCGAACGAGGAAAAGTGACGCGGACACGTCATTTGTGCCAGGCTCGATCATCAAACTTTACATGATGAAGGCGGCACTTTACCAGTGTGATACACACAGCAAAGTGGACTATTACACCAAACATGCCGGGATGGCCTACCTGCCTTCAGCGGTACACGTATTAAACGAGGTCACGGACTGAGAAACATGCTCGGAAGCATCGTTAAACCTTTCCACACTGGTGGCACGCATAGTGAAAGTCATCATAAAACAAATGTTGTGCAATCTGCGTTCAACGGAGGCAGTCAAACGCCGAGCCAAAGAAGCAGAAGGTATCTTGGTATCTAGAACGGAACGAGCCATCAGAAATAAAAGACCTGCACCCCGAGACCTCAGGATCTGGTCACAATTCAAGAAAATGTATCCCTGGGGGTTACACACATGCGGCTGACCATATTCTGCGTGGAAAACACCAGCTTCAACGGGGCGTATGCAGGCAATCCTGCGATCAGCTGTGTGGACCTGAATGTGAACGGACAACAGATTCCAACATGGCTCCGCTACCTGAATTTTTGTCTGCGCAATTATATCCGGAGTTACAACCGATCACAATTATCTCCTAATTAGGAGATATTAAGTCCTAATTAGGATATAATAAGTCCTAATTAGGAGATAATTATCACCTAATTAGGAGATAATAAGTCCTAATTTGGAGATATTAAGTCCTAATTAGGAGATATTAAGTCCTAATTAGGAGATAATATGTCCTAATTAGGAGATAATTATCACCTAATTAGGAGATAATTATCTCCTAATTTGGAGATAATAAGTCCTAATTAGGAGATAATAAGTCCTAATTAGGAGATACTTTTCTCCTAATTAGGAGATATTATGTCCTAATTAGGAGATAAATCTCGGAATTTTTTTTTTTCACACTGGCACTAATACGCTTCCGTAGGAAACTACAGATGGCACTAACGGCACATCATATTTAGACATATATCTTCATAAAAATGAAAAATGAAGCCGGCCTTCTCTCTCGTCGACTTTACAAGAGAAATTAATACAATTTCGACATCGTAAATTATCCCTTTCTGGAAAGTAATATTCCAGTGGGACCAGCATATGGCGTATATATATCCCGTTTAGTAGCATTTGCTAGATCCTGTGTAAAATGTGACAATTTTAATCAACGTGAGAAAACATTATCGTAGAAACTTATAAAATAGGGCTAGACCACCCAATCCCTTCACTCAAAGTTTCTCAAATATGGCGGTACATATCGCATTGTGCCTTATTCCGCTTAACCCGGGCTAGATGTCGTATCAATCCACGTACTTCAAGATCCTCATGATGTTGTTATGAACAGTCACAATAAAAGCGTGACTGAGATACATGATTCTCTATATAACGAGTTTACAACGAAAATCATATGGATTCAAAATACTGATCTGATCAGCGATATGGATTTGATGTTTTTGGAACATCATGATGTCTTGTCGGCATCATTGAAAACTGTTGACCTCTTCTCTCTTGCAGGAAACTAGCCAGTGATTATGTATACCACATGTATGATTGTTGTTTTGAATTTGGTGCTAATGCTGTTATATGAATCAGGTCTTTGGATTATGGACGCGGAAATTCTGTAATGGACGACGGCTGAATATTGAATGACGGACTAGACGCTTGTATCGCAGACGCAAAGACGTTCGCATTAATCTCGTAGAGCGGGCTTTGGCTTCCCACCGTATGCTACCTGATTTCAACATTAAACTATCCATTGGAATCGCATGGTGCGACTTGGCTTGGCAATTACGATTCGTTGACTGTATTTTATTTTATTTTTTTTTAAATCTTTACTAAAGTATAAATAATATATGTGGGAGAAATCTGCCACTCAGGAATGACCTGTAGTGGGGTTATCGTGACAAAAGTTTATTTTTTAGCTCGGGTCTCCATCCCAGGTGACAAATGTGAGTTATACAGGGGTCAACGAGTGACATTCTTATGGCATCAGTTTGTATACATCCTCTTCGATGTAATTGTTACCGTATATGACACGAGACAATGTATACCACAGCTACACAGATAGTTCAGGGGTTACTTTAACGGGCAGAACGATATGTGGTAAAGTTCGGGTATGACATCAATTATTGTTCGGGGTCGAACTGCCACTGGTCCTGGTTATCAATGAGGAATCTGCAGGGGAGATAGCACAGGAACCTCGGACAAGTGTTTTTTGGAAGGGGGGGGCATTCTCCCATTGTCAGAGTTTGTAACCGTCTAATATCGGTGTATATCTGAGAGTAGGAGGTATACAATCTGATGTCATGAGGATGTGGGTTGGGAGCGATCGAGAAAATCGAGAATGTATGATGATTAATACGAGAAGGGATGAAAGAGGAAGAGTTACTTTCCTTTATAATATTTCAGAAAGAGTTTCTCCCTGTCGTGACATCAACTATCTGTTTTATCGTCATAAATTCTGTACTTCCAACAATTCAGTCAGTGGGAATCAAGATCCTGTGCGTATCTCAGACAGAAGATCTGAGAATAGTAGTATCTATACTAGAGATGAAAGTGTCCGCTACGCGGGCATGTAGGTCACCATGTAATTTCTATTAAGATCACCGATTTAATATTTTACAATTTTGAAAACAGGAAACAGATTAAAGGATAAAATGTTCAGTAAATTTCAGGTTTTACATGTGGAAATACCTTTACACATCGTTAATGATTTTGAGTGCCCGTGTCCAGCACCAAAAAACTTCATTGCAGTTTCATTTGCGAGAGCTGACCGATGGCATATGTATCGTGACTGAGCGCCCAGTGATGTTTGGGGGCAGAGTGCACAATTAAAACTAAAGTGTTGAAACTCACTCGTTGAAATAACCCTTTAAGTGTGTCCACATGGACAACACTTAAAGAGCAGTCCCTGTGGATACACTTAAAGTGATCGTAAACCCTCAAGTAAAGTTTCCATCAAATTAAAGACCACTGGATCTAAATATGATTGCAACAGACCACCATAGAATACCATGCTTTAATTGCAGTTTACTCTGTGTAATAAAATCGTAAAAAATTAAAATAAATATTTTCCGACATTGTTCGCAATGGTCTTTCATTTGATGGAAACTTTACATGAGGGTTTACGATCACTTTACGGATAAGTTTCAACACTTTAGTTTTAAGCGTGTGAAATTATTTGTCTTCTGTTCCAAAACCCAGATCATGACATCCGAACACCGAACATCCGAGATCCGAACACCTGGCTCCCCGAAGGAAAAATGTAACAATGTTGCACCACGATCGCTACAATGTTGCGGCATCGTGCCAACCGTGAACACCTGGTCTGGTGCCTACGTGTCTGCGTGAGTGAGCTCACGTGCCGAACACCTGGCTCCCCGAAGGAAAAATGTAACAATGTTGCACCACGATCGCTACAATGTTGCGGCATCGTGACAAACCGTGAACACCTGGTCTGGTGCCTACGTGTCTGCGTGAGTGAGCTCACGTGCCGAACACCTGGCTCCCTGAAGGAAAAATTACGAGCTTGGTGGCATTCTAGATTAACCTGGGAAGGATGGGCAGTTCCATTTGGACCATTCAGCGGTCGAGAAAAAAGAACCCATGAGCGGTCGAACAATCAGCCAATCGATAAGCACCGGGTTTGGGGACTTGTTGGGGACTTGAGGTACCCACGGTAGGCTTTCGACGCGGCCCGCGCGTGCAGGCGGGTACTATTACATCCGGGTACATCCGCGCGTCCATCCGGGTACTTCTATGTTTTCCTATAAAATGTCAGCAGTACAGCATTGCTTCATTCGATACCGGGATTTTCTGCCTGAGCCACAGCCTGACCACCTGGACCAGTGGATATACCTGAACTTGCCTTACCTACCTACCTAGCTGAATTTACCAGATCTGCCTGATCTACACGTAAGTAATGTTTTATATTTTTTTATATAATTTTTTATATATATTTTTTATATATATTTTTATATAATGTTTCATACCTTTTTTATATAGGGGGGAATAAAATCCCTCCCCCCCCAAGGAATTTTTCTCCCAGCTTAGGTCTTTAGGAGAACGTGTGACAGTGGAAAAAGCCATCACATACTGTGCAGTTATTTTCCTATATCTTCGGATGGAAGAAATGTGCTTTATGGCCAAATTTTAATATCTTGGGAGGCATTTATATATTGGCAGAATTTTCTCTTTGAAACTCAAACATGCTGCACACGCATCAGCTGTTATTATGTCAACAAAGACCTATTTTTAGATTGTTACAATGTAGCACATTGATCGCGGATTTTTGAAGTTTCGTTCGCGCGATTGCATGGGAATGCACTGCCGTTTTTGGACCATTTATAAATACAAATTTCACGTATTTCTCAAGCATCTCATGAAATATGAAGCTCGAGTTCACCAGATAATTTAGTGCTCAAGTAGCAACATTGAACGCTGTAATTTTTCACATATGCATATTCAGTCCGGTATATCTATCATGTTGTTGTTGTCAGCAACTTGTCATGTACAGAAAATCGGACATTCGTGATATTTTAAGATACATCATTGAAAGCGGGCATCATTCAAGGCTTCAAGAGTAGTGAAACTTACCTGATACTGGTTTAGTCAAATTCCTGGTATATCTCCGTGGCCAATTGGTTTTTGAACACCGGCCTAGTATTTGTCCGCCGCTAATTTTGCACGTAGATGTCTGTTTTTCTAAGTGGATCTAACGCGTAAATCCTTGGGCACGGAGCGCTGTTTGCCAAATAGCCTAATATATTGAAATCACTGTAAAGTCCAAGTGATAGTCTTTTTTCAGCATGTCTAATTGTACCTAAAGTTAGTCAAAATTTACAGATGATTCACCCAGCATTAGCTAAACAGATCTGCGCCGTGAACAGCGATCTGGCTGAAGGCTATCTAGAGTGACAGCTGTCATCAATGCAAATGTAGTGATTTCTGCGCGAGCGTCATTCATAAATTTACTACGATTGCCACGCCTCTCGGGTACACACACTATATCGGCCATCCAGACTGAAAGTATATTTTATTGGCGTGTATAATACTTCTAATATTATATTATAACTGTTTCTTTCATGACTGCCATTTACATATCCTGTATACATTCATTGGTGAATAAAGTCAAATCAGCTATTGGCCGGATCAATTATTGTACATTCCCGTGCCATAATAAAGTTCACAAAATGACCGACGGCCTGTGCCAGAAAAATATTACATATCTTTTGGGGCACAAACACATAACTCACGACCAATTTTATAGAAGGAAAAGTACTGGAATGTGAGATATAGGGTCTGTGTTTAATGTAAACATCGATGTGTCGTCTGCTTTCGAGCAGGTGTCATCTAAGCAAGGATTTCTTAATGGGTACAAGCGATGCAGGATTACAACTGTTTGAAAAATATTACAGGTGAATCAAAAAAGGTGAAAATTAACTAGAGAGATTAGGGATTACTGCTGTCAAATTTTGAATTTTGCGGTGAACCGGATAATAGAGAAATCTCCATGGAAACAGAAGTATGAGTTTTATGGCTCAAATTTGACAGTCAGAAATGCGGAGAAGGAGACAGAGGAAAACAAATATCCGGGTTGAGTTATTATCAAAATAATGACTTCTAGTGAACCGATCCATACAAAATTTATATAGTATTGGAAAGCTGAAAGAAATGTCTTCAAACTGATATGAATATGCAGACCATTGGGAACAAGTTGAGCTTTATAAACTGCTCGGCGGCAAATCCATAGTAATTTCATGGAGATTTTTCATGATTGACAGGGTCCAAGAACATGATAGGTTCTCAGTATGGACTATTTAACTGATTGATCTTCATAATTTGATCAGGTCAGTCCCAAGACATCAACATAATAGAATATATGTAGGAAGTTCTAGACATTTAAATTTACATGATTTTATCAGACATTTTGTAAAGACCAAAATATTAAAATTTCGTTGAAATATACAACCCATTCCATTCAGAAGCAACTAAAATTCTTCAATTACAATTTTTATTCACATGTGTATATTAATTGAGAGTTAATGTTCACATCCCCATGATTTTGGAGGACTTAGTTTCAGTAATTCAACCGAACACAGCCTACAACTTAGCGTGACAATAATGCGCGGCTGTCAACGTCAGCCATTTTGTGAACTTTTATTATGGCACATGAGTGTAGCAACATTTGATACGAAATAACTTAAGAATTCATGACTCGCGGCCGATTCATTGTGCTGAAGACAAAATCTGTTATATTACAGGAGTATATACGGGCAATATGAGACGACGTGACCGATCAGGATCTCCTCTGGGACGTGACAATGTGAGAGGAGAACAAGACTTTCCAGGGGACCCAGCTATGCCTCCAGCTGACGCCTTGCCCGAAGACCACCCTGTGAGTGAAATTTATCGACGCCATTGGAACACCATACGCCGTTGTTTTCACCGCCATCGGCCCATACTGGACTAGTATAATTTTCGACTACAGGACCTCACATATCTTTCTACCTATGCCGAGAACATTTTTACAGACCAAGTTACAGCTTTCAAGTTGAATATGACATTCAGCTACATCTTACGGCACAAACAGACGGACCAGTTACGGTATTATTATCACAGCAGTAATACCTATGTGTTTGATCAACCCTTCACCATCACCAATCGTGCGTCACTGGAGCCACTCATCGACCAACTCACTACGTTGGATCCTTTAGAATGGGCGCGCCTGCAACGTCCCAACACCAAATGGACTGTGGAAATGGTCACCAACGTGACATTTTTCGTGACCAAATTGGGAGATCATCCCATCGGCGCTCCTATCATTCTTCCACCGTGGCTGCTCCGTGGAAAAGGCCTGTATGCATTAACGGGAGGCCACCATGGGCCATACAAAGACCAGAAATGTCTGTTTCGGTGTTTAGCGGTCCATTTGGACCAGTGTACTCCCCTGGATTGTGAGAGAGTGGCAGCTGGTTATTGGAAACAATATTTAGAGGAACAAGACCTGGACGCGCGGCAGTTCCGGGGAGTCCTCTTTAAGTACATGGATGTCGTGGAATCACTGTTCAACGTCAACATCTTTGTGTACCGTTTACTACGGGGGGAGGACGGTGACCCATTTGTGCCTGAATTGGTTCATCGATCAACAGAACGGTATGCATCCACCATGAAAGTAAATGTGTTCGACGATGGCGGGGTGAATCATTTTTCCCTGATCTACGATATGAGCCTGTACACCCAGTCCTACAGTTGTGCTCAATGCCATCGCGGGTTTGACCACTCCGGGCACCTACATCGGCACGACAAGATTTGTGACAACACTGTGAAGCGAAAATTTCCTGGTGGTGTGTACCATAACACGCCTACTATTTTCGAGGAACTGGCTGATGAAGGGATTGTGATACCGGAAGAGGACCGCTATTTTCCATACCGGGCGTGTTACGATTTCGAGGCCATTTTGGAGCCGATGGGTATGTTCTCAGCCAAAACGCAGTGGACGTATTCCCCTGAGTGTCAGCATTTCCACCAACGTGCCCGACTATGATGCTGCGTCCGTCTGTTTCGTGTCCACCGGCGACTCTCAAGATTACCCGGATGATGGTATATTTAGAGGAAGTCAGTGCGGCCAGTACAGAATTATTGGTGTCTAAGTTCCAGGACGTACTGGACCTACCCGACGATCGGATGCCTACACCGGATGTATCCTTCAGCGACGATGAAGAGTCGGAGACGGAGTTGGAGACGGAGTCAGAGCCCGAGATGCAGGACATTCAGCCGCAGGATGTACCTTTTCCTAAGCCGTATGCGGAGAAATTGAAAGCCCGCTTCCTGCAATACCTAGGCCAGTTACCCGTCCTCCGCTTCAATTCGGGTCGATACGATCTCAACATGGTGAAGGAATTTCTCTACCTTTACTTGGCCCAGTCCAATACCATCAAGTCCGTCACCAAAAAGACCAATAATTACATGGCCCTCACCACCACATCATTCCATTTCCTGGATGTACGCAACTACTTAGCTCTCAATCATAGCTATGATCAGTGGGTGAAGGCCTATGACTGTGCACAAACCAAAGGGAGTTTCCCTTACACGTATATGTCGACGCTCGATCGCTTGGAGGAAACACAGTTGCCATCCCGGGACGCTTTCTTTGACGATCGGAAGCAGGTGGAATGTTCGAAAGAAACGTACCGGGGACTACAGCAGGTATGGAACGACCAACATATGCAGACCTTGCGAGATTTCCTCATATGGTACAACAACTTAGATGTGGTTCCCTTCCTCGAAGCGGCCGAGGAAATGGTTCAACTGTTCCGGCATCAAATGCACGTCGACATATTCAAGGAGTGCTTGAGTTTACCGGGTCTCGCGTTTCGCCATCTCTTTCAAGTTTGTCCTACATACTTTTCGCTTATACAACAAAAAGACGAGGACATGTATGATTGTTTAAAGCAGAACATTGTCGGCGTGCCCAACCTTATTTTTCATCGCTACCACGAGAAAGACGTAACCGCCCTTCCAAGTGGAAAACCCTGTGCCAAAATCATTGGATTCGATGCCAATGCCCTGTATCTGTAGTCTCTCGCCCAATCCATGCCCAGTGGTCATTATACGCGCTGGTTCATTCCACACCTCAACGTACGCCGTACAAACATCTCGCTGACCAGTGGTTGGACTGGGAAGCCCATCGACGGGGAATTTATATACGCCATCAAACCAACGCCACAGAGAAGCGGATAGGCGATCGCCGTCTCCCCGTCGATGGGTTTGCCCTTGTGGGTAGAACCCCCACCGTATTCCAGTTTTATGGATGCTATTGGCACGGCCACCAATGTCATTTCAGCGCTGGCCCTTTCAACGAACGACGTGGAAAATCGGCAGAAGAGCTACGGGCAGAAGTGGTGGAGAACGGAGATTACATCAAAGAGTTGGGGTACGATCTTATCGAACTGTGGGAGTGTGAATTTCACACCATGTGCCAGGCCCTCCCACACTTCAAACACGCGATTACCCCCTCAGTCGCCGTCAACTCCTGACCCTGCCACAGATTTTCGACGCCGTTCGTTCCGGGGCCCTGTAAGGGTTTGGTGAATGCGACCTCCATGATCCCGACAATCCGAAACCACTATTCGCCCAGTGCCCGCCTACTTTCAAGGAGACGCTGGTGAGTCGGGACGACATTGGAGAGAACATGGGCGCCTTTGCTGAGGAACGTGACGTACTGAAACAATCTCGTCGAATGCTGATTGGGAGCATGTGGGGAGAGAAAATCCTGCTACTACAGTGGTACATGAGCCACGGCCTCGAAGTGACGCGAGTCCACCAAGTGATACAGTATGTACCGAACGCCTCTTTTGCGGGAAATGCCCACACCGTCACGTCTGCCCGTCGTCAAGGGGATAAGGATCCCAGTAAAGCCATTATCGGTGAATCGTGGAAACTGACGGGCAATGGGTACTATTGGAAAACCGTCACCAACCAAGACAAGCACATGAACGTGACTATCTGTACGACTCCACAAGCGCGCAAAAAGATCAACTCGCCACTGTTTAGGTCTATCGATGATAATGCGTATGAAATCAGTTCAGCCAAAAGGGTCATTCGTTACAACTTACCGCTCCAAATTGGATGTATGTTATACCAGGTGGCCAAGCTGAGGATGCTGCAATTTTATATGATTTCATAGGTGTGTATTTCAATCCTTCCGATTGGCAATTAATGGAGATGGACACGGACTCGTCATGCATGGCCGTCTCTAATGCGGATTGGGAGTCACTCGTCAAATCCGAGCTACGCGCGCAGTATCAGGCGGAACGGGACCAGTGGCTACCTCGACGTGACTACTATACCTACGACAAGCGGACGCCGGGCCTGTTTAAGTTAGAGTGGAGTGGAGATGCCATCATCGCCCTGTCGTCCAAGACGTACTATTGTTACGGTGAAGATGGAAACAACAAGTTTAGTTGCAAAGGAGTCAACCGGCGTGACCATGCCATCGACAAAGCCCTCTACCTGGACGTGCCCAAAATCCAGACCAGTGCTAGTGGCACTAACCGAGGTTTCCGGGTCGTCGACCACCAGATGCGAACGTACATCCAGAAACGGGATGCATTCACATTTTTCTACCCGAAACGGAAAGTCCTTCCCGATGGAGTCAGTACGACGTACCTGGACGACGTACCTGGATACTACATATATTATCTTTGACGTCAGTGAACTATACCCGGACTGGTGAACTCTATGAATAATGGACATAGATATTTGGACTCTAACTCGAATTACTCTCTATATACATTGCACCATGAATTTGTCTAATTGTGAACTATACTCCATTGTTTTGAATTAGTACTCTATATACATTACAACAGTCCGATGAATTGGTCTGTGAACAGTTATATACTCCACTGAGGCTTCTCTCCATATACATACGTGTTCACCTTAATTCCTGTTTGCACAAGTTCCACGTTTTTATATACTTGTTCACCTTACACAGTTGTACATACTTGTATATACATTCTTGTTCAAGATACTTGTTCTCCTTAATAAACATTCGAATTTCACTTGAGTTCTCATGAAGGTTTTATTGAACAACAATACTGCAAGGGAAAAATTCGGAAGCACTAACCATGCTCCGGGCAGGTTATATCAAGGCCTTAACATCTATGTTGGTTTTCTGGTTTTGAGATCACATTTTTTATTCAGTGAACAACAACAACGTGAGAACAACCACGTGAAAAAACTGAAGCCCAGAACAGGGGGGCTTGTACATTGAAAGAACTTAAGCCCAGAACAGGGGGCTTGTACAATGAAAGAAAAGAAGCTCAGAACAGGGGACTTTACATGAAAGAACTTCAGCCCAGAACGGGACTTGTACATTGAAATGATCGGCGGCCCAGTCATATACGAGTACATCTCGGTCCTCGGCCTTGGGTTACTCGTCAAACATGTGGACAATCGTCCATGCATGGAATGTCCCCGGCATCGATGGTACAGGTAGAACACACAGTACTGTCCGCACACGCTACTCAAGCGTCCTTGTAACGTTTGACTGTTCCAACACCACCTCTCTGTGCCTTGACCCATGCAGTCTGTTAAATCGGGATGAAGGGGTGGTAGGCCGTACGGATCAAAGTATTCGCCCTGCTCTTCTGTCAAGTACACGGCCACCCAGTGTTGACCGGGTCGATCCATCGGGTCTGTATTCAGGACGTAAGCAGCAGGATACACACTGTCTAATGGGAACACATCTCGGGCAAACACCCCTTGAAAGACCGTCCGTGTGCCTGGGTCATTCTCCTGCACGGTGGTAATCTGCTCTGTATCCATGTTAAGTGGCAAAGTCACACAGGACGTTACGGCTTTTATCGATTTGAATAATGTTGTCAAACTCAGCGTAGCAAATCACATTGATGGTTCGCGGTAAAGGTGTCCCGAAATGCAGTTCTAAACGTAAGTTGCCTTTCTTGACGAGACTCAGTTGATGATCGTTGTCTAAGGTGGGCGTGATATCGAAACAGAACAGGGTGTACCCTTTGTCGAAATCGTCTCTACTGATCGTATTTCCTTCGTCTTGGTTGATTTGGCCAGTTGCTGCGAAGAGGTTCAGATAGCTCCGGATGTAATTGGCCGTTCCGAAATTAGGTTGTAAGGGCCGTGCCGGTACTTTTTGTCCGTCCACATGCAGGACCATGAAGTTGATGTTGAACGCTTTTAGGTTGAACGGATTCCTCGAGATAGCTCCACTATAACTGACGTTCTCCACACAGGCTAGGGTTAAACGCTTGGGCAAATCTCACAGGAACAGGTTTTCTTGATTGACAATCATATTCCCTTTAGGGACGGGAAAGACCTTGGTCTGTACTCGTCAAATCGGGTACTGGGCTGGTTTTTTCTCCAAGGCTCTGATGTGCACCAAATGTACACCTGGGCTCGGTTTCACTTTGCGTACGAACAGACTGGCCTCTTGGAGGACAATGTTATACTCGAGGTCATCACTCGGTGTCATCAAGGCAAACGCAGGCGTTGCGCGCACTAGTCGTATTTTGACAGGTACTCCATTCAAGAGGTATCATGCAGACGTCCCATCATATCGACCGAGTGACTCTCTGCTGTGAAACCCATTCTCTCCGTATAGCCGTCATTATTGGGACTCGCCTCCATGTTGCCTGGGGTATCTCGGTAGAACAACGGGGCTGTCAAATACGACTGTTTAGCGTCACGCCCGTAGGATAACAGTGTTTCGATGTAGGCTCGGTACGGGTACGTGTTCGTTGAGGCGCTCACCAGTTTATCACTGAGCGATATATCCACTTACTGGAATAGCGAATGAAGCTGGAGATTCACTGGACCCACGGGTGCATCTTCTTTGAGGACTGACCCATCTTTATTGATGATCTTGGCTTTCACGTACAGGTACGTATGTGCTAAATCCAGGTAGGTCGTATCAGCGTTGGTGATGGTGAATTCAATGGGGCCTGTGGCTGTAATGCTGGAAAGGGGCAGATGTTCCACCCATTGACCCTCTTCGGCACTGGTCTGAGTAGATGGGACGGTCCATAAATCAAATTTACTGTTGGTAGAAGGACACGACTCGGCATGGATGAAAGCCATCTTTAAGAAAAGATATCCTGGGTCTCGATGTGTGTCATCGCTGCGTCGGTCGTCGACTGGTGCGTGGTCTCGGCGGTGCAGTTCTTTTATTCCCCACGGTGCGTTGTGCTTTGGCGACCAACACGCCTCCTGCTTCTTTGGCTCGTCGTTTCAGTGCTTCTTTGGGTGCCACACCGCCCAAGATTTCATCGGCGACTTGCATTCCACTGCGTACCGCTTGTTTGCAGAGCAGGAACGTTTTGACGATGCTCCCGAGTATGTACCCCAGCCCATGCCCTCGTTGCATGCGTGTACCTGCAAAGACCGGAACGCTACCCCCGGCCTGTTTGGTGTAATGATCGACGTAACTGGATGTATGGCATTGATAAGGGACTTTCATTATGCAAAGTGAACGGCTCGGACTTGACGGAAATGAAGTGTCAGCACCACTTTCCCACGCTCAAATGCAATCGGTTGACCGGTGTCGTCTCTTATATCGATGATGATATACTGAATTTTATCTGTGATATTCATGCTCCACTTCGTAAACGGAAGGTCAAAGGACAACCTGCACCATGGATAACTGAGGAAATTAGGTCTCTTATGTATCAGAGAGACCATTTTAATAAAAAAAAAGACGACCAAATGCGCTTTTGATCACGACCAATATAAAGTTTATAGAGATAAAGTCAACATTGAACTCAGATCAACGAAGAAGGCCTATTTTGAAACTAAACTCATTGAGTCCATGGGTGACTCTAAGAAGCTATGGACTCATTTGAAGCGTGCTCTTCCTTCGAAATCTGAAGCAGAAACTGTTGAACTTCAATTCAATGATGAGACTGTAAGTGACAAGAAAAGTGTGGCAGACGTTTTTAATAAGTTTTTTAGTACAGTAGGTGCTAAACTTGCAGAAAATGTTTCACCTAAAGTTACTGCTAATCTGCCAAATTTTCAGAATGTTCCAAAATTCAAATTTAAGGAGATAAACTCATGCCTTGTAAAAAAGGTTATCGGAAAACTCAGTTCTAAAAAGTCCTGTGGTTTGGACGAAATTTACTCTTTGTTTTTAAAATTGGCTTCAGAAGAAATCAGCCAACCTTTAGCCTATCTCTTTAACATGTCTTTCAAATATGGTAAAATTCCACACGAATTGAAAGTGGCCAAGGTCACTCCAGTTCATAAAGATGGTGACCTGGCAGATCCCAGTAATTATAGGCCCATATCTGTCATTTCAAATGTCATGAAATCTTTGAGAAAATTGTACACATGCAGTTATACGCCCATGTTTCCTCCAGCAATTTACTGAATGTTCATCAGTCGGGGTTTCGCCCTGTACATTGGTTTGGACGAAATTTACTCTTTGTTTTTAAAATTGGCTTCAGAAGAAATCAGCCAACCTTTAGCCTATCTCTTTAACATGTCTTTCAAACATGGTAAAATTCCACACGAATTGAAAGTGGCCAAGGTCACTCCAGTTCATAAAGATGGTGACCTGGCAGATCCCAGTAATTATAGGCCCATATCTGTCATTTCAAATGTCATGAAATCTTTGAGAAAATTGTACACATGCAGTTATACGCCCATGTTTCCTCCAACAATTTACTGAATGTTCATCAGTCGGGGTTTCGCCCTGTACATTTTACTTCCACAACACTAATTAGTGTCACTGATCAAATTCTCGAGAACGTGGATAGGGGACAAACTACCGGGGCATTATACCTGGACCTTAAGAAGGCTTTCGACACTGTGCGTCCTGAACTCCTTCTTAACAAGCTGTCAAGCTTTGGCGTAAATGGCGTCGAGCTCAAATGGTTCTCTGATTATCTGGTTAGATCCCAGCGTGTAAATTTTAAGGGATGTTTATCAGAATCTGAGAGTGTGAATTATGGAGTGCCTCAAGAATCTATCCCTTCCTATGGGTTGTTCGATTTCATGTTCAACATTTGAGAAATTCAGCACATTTGCTGCACACTGTGTCAATCGATTTTCGGGGAAAGATGGAATTTTAAAATTTCTTGATGATTTTCTTTTCATCGGAGAGTCGAAAGAGGTCTGCCAATACATTATGAACTGTTTTATGTACGTCTGTGACCTGTTAGGGATACCAGTGGCTGAGGAAAAGTCAGAGGGTCCTTCTAAAGTTTTGGTGTTCCTAGGGTTAGAGTTAAACACAATATTAGGTCAAATACACTTGCCTCGGGACAAGGTAGATCGAATGCAGATGGAAATTAACTCATACCTGAGTCGCAATAAGCTTCGTCTCAGAGAGATACAGTCACTGATTGGCAAACTTAATTTTGCCTGCCGAGCTGTGAAACCAGGGCGAACATTTTGTAGAAGGTTGATTGATGCAACCTCGCATGTCAAAAGGCCCCATCATTTTATGCGCTTGTCGGCTGAAGTTAAGGCAGATCTTCAAATGTGGCAAACATTTTTGCTTCATTTCAATGGCACCCTGTATTTTGTTGATCGTTTTTGGCTGTCAAATGACAGTTTGCAGTTATACACTGATGCATCAGGGTCACATGGGTTTGGTGCATATTTCAATGGTCATTGGATGTGTGGATCATGGCCAGAGGATTGGTCTCACAGTGACATATGCCGGGACATCACTTTCCTTGAGATATTTCCTATAGCGTTAGCCATCATGGTTTGGGGGGAAGAGTTAACCAACAAGAAGGTTATATTTCGCTGTGATAACCAGGCAGTGGTTACAATTCTAAACAAAGCAACGTCAAAATCTTCTAGGGTCATGAAGTTAGTGCGGTTTATAATACTGCATACTATGACATACAACATAGTGGTTAAGGCGGTTCATGTTCCTGGTATCCAGAACAATATAGGTGATTCCCTTTCTCGTTTACAGTTAGCACGGTTCCGGAGATGCGCGCCCCAGGCAGACAAGGTAGCGACCCCTGTACCAGAGGCAATTTGGCATCTTTGTGGGTAGAGGCGGAGCGGTTGCTTAATAGAGCATTTGCTTCACGGACATGGAGGGCCTACCACACAGGCGTTCAATCTTTTGAAACATTCAGGGGCGGGGTGGGTTTGCCACCGTGTGGCCGGTACCAGTTAACCACATTATTGCATATATTGCTCATTTGTCCAGGAACAGTTTAGCCCCTTCCTCTGCTGCAACATATTTAGCTGGCATAGGAAATAAACATAGGCTAATGGGCTGGGTGGACCCAACTCAGCATTTTATGGTGAAGAAGCTGTTAGAAGGGTTTAAGCGACAGTCGGAGCGTAGGGACTCGCGTTCCCCCATTACTCTTGATTTGTTACGACAAATTTTGAACGCATTGCCACACATTTGTGCATCAGTGTATGAAACAGTATTGTTCAGATGTGCATTTTTATTGGCATTTTTTGCTTTTTTACGCGTCAGTGAATTGGTTGCTGATAGTGCATCTGATCATACTGGTAGGGCATTGCTGAAAGAAGATGTCAAAATCCAATCTACGAAAGTAGGTTTGCGCCTATTTCTAAGATTACGATTTTCGAAAACGGATCAGTATGGCAAGCAGGCCCATTTATATCTCCATCCTTTGAAGCAAACCAATCTATGCCCAGTCAGAGCAGTGAAGGACTACCTGGCCATCCGTAGTTCCCAACACAGGCAGTTACTTTGTCACTTCAATTCTATGCCAGTCACACGCTTTCAATTCCACTCAGTTTTGAAGAAGTCGCTTGAATTTGTGGGGATTCCCATTAAGAACTATACGCCACATTCCTTCAGAATTGATGCTGGAACAATGGCAGCCCTTTGTGGCCTGTCTGAAGAGCACATAAAAAAACTAGGCCGTTGGAAATCTTCAGCGGTGCATTCATACATTCGCCCGACATAGCTGGTACTGGGAATATATCTATTATTAGGGTCATGCCAGTATATCTTTTACATTATGGGGAAATTTAAATGCTTTTAGTGTACTTTCAGGTTTACACTATGATGTCTGGATCATTGGGTCATCATTTATTTACTGGGCATATCGCCGTGCACTTGGGAGACCTGGGGGGTCGGAATTTGGGTTTGAGGAGATGTTCCATCCGATGGATAGGAGTGAGAGGGATGAAGTGGCACCAGCTCATCCCTACATTTATGCAGGAACTGGAGACATCCCCCCGTCCTGATATCATTATAGTTCATTTGGGAAGCAACGATCTAGTTTCTCAGAAATCAATAGCATTGATTAATGCAATTCGAATGGATCTAGCTGAAATCAGACAAATATTGCCCTGCTGCCATGTAATATGGTCTTCCTTGCTTCCGAGGTTGGTGTGGTATGGGGCGAACGACCTGCTAGCTATCAATCCGGTTCGAAAAAAGGTCAACCGGAGGGCCAGTGCCTGGTGCAGGTGCAATGGTGGCTCAGCTATTTCTCATGAGCTAATTACTCACACAGTAACGGGTTTATTTCGAGCAGATGGGGTTCATATGTCAGATATAGGGTGTGACCTTAATTTCCAGACAGCCTTAGAGAGAGTAGTATATGGGGAGTGGTAATGTATGCAGCATTTGGGTTGGAGGGCATGGTGGGGATGTGTGCATATGGATGCACACATGTGGCCGTCTGTGAGCATGGTACATGTATCTCTACTTGTGTTTCCACAGGAGAGTTATGGTAAGTTATCTCACGTTATACAAAAACGGTATAGTTGGGTGGGAGACATGCTTCATGTTGTCGAGAGTTGTACATTGGGTATGATTGGGCGAGATAACATGTTGCATGTTATCCCACATTATGCCAAAAGGAGTATAATGGGGTGAGATAATTTAATGGATAATGAATGGTCCTCCAGCATCTACATGTGTTGCCACGTGAGGTGTCAAGGACAGTCCAACCTGTGTTCCCATGGGTGGACATGGTCGGTTTCCAGTATATGGACTGGAATTGGGTTTGGAATTCACTGGTCTACCAGGCAAGATCGGCGACCATTGGACGGTATCATGGTAATGGTAATGAACATCATGTCATGCTCACAGTGGTCTCCCCAGCATGCCCGGGATTCTATGGTGAATAAAAATGCTGCGGTCAATCTCCATCCACATACAGTTGTTGTTAAGTTTCTGTAGTTGGTAACGGTTAAATGACTCGTTATCCGTAGGCCAGGTTTCTCACAGCCACTATTAGGTTATTCTTAATTATGTCTCGAGATAAATCAGTTTAGCAAATTCATAATAGCTAAACTGTGTTATTTCGGGCATGATAATCTGTGATATGGTGTAGTCTAGGGGAGGTAACTCTGCTTCATGGGTGGCTACTGTATTTAGATGTAGTTGTCTTCCCGTTGACCGCGTTTCAGACAGTATCAAGATATCGGTCATAGAATGTAATTGAGTGCGCACATGCGCGGTGGAGCTATCCTAGATTGGCAAGCCACATGTGCCAACATCTCATCGTAATTTAAAACCCACCCAACCTTCCCAGAAACCCTATGACATTCGGTATCTCATGGTTTGTAATGTAATCAGATTTGCCAGTGGATGTAGGAATTGTTTGATGGTTTTGCCTGACATTTTCTACGATGTTAATTGAAATACAGCCAAGTTCTTTTTCAATTGTGGTTTAACAGTAAAAGTTAAAATGGAGCTAGAGAGCTACAGAAGGTGACATACATGCCGGCATAGGATGTTTTTTTTGATGACAATACATTACTCAAGTACATCTAACTGTTGAGTCGGTTTTTAATTCATGAATTGTCGCAGCATAATTGATACATCTTTTCATCTATTTCAGTTGGTTCACACGATGTACTGTCTGTATGTTATGGGGTGGCCGTCTGTGAGCATGGTACATGTATCTCTACTTGTGTTTCCACAGGAGAGTTATGGTAAGTTCTGGTAAGTTATCTCACATTATACAAAAACGGTATAGTTGGGTGGGAGACATGCTTCATGTTGTCGAGAGTTGTACATTGGTGTATGATTGGGCGAGATAACATGTTGCATGTTATCCCACATTATGCCAAAAGGAGTATAATGGGGTGAGATAATTTAATGGATAATGAATGGTCCTCCAGCATCTACATGTGTTGCCACGTGAGGTGTCAAGGACAGTCCAACCTGTGTTCCCATGGGTGGACATGGTCGGTTTCCAGTATATGGACTGGAATTGGGTTTGGAATTCACTGGTCTGCCAGGGAAGATCGGCGACCATTGGACGGTATCATGGTAATGGTAATGAACATCATGTCATGCTCACAGTGGTCTCCCCAGCATGCCCGGGATTCTATGGTGAATAAAAATGCTGCGGTCAATCTCCATCCACATACAGTTGTTGTTAAGTTTCTGTAGTTGGTAACGGTTAAATGACTCGTTATCCGTAGGCCAGGTTTCTCACAGCCACTATTAGGTTATTCTTAATTATGTCTCGAGATAATTGCGATCCAGTCTGGTTAAACTGTGGTATAACACTACGTCAAAGATTACAAGTCCTTCAAAACAAAGGTGCCCGTATTATTCTAGGGCGAGGTAAACGTGAGCATGCTGCTGACATGATGTCCGAGTTGTCTTGGACGGACGTACAGACGAGACAGGAACGGCACCCACAGGAAATGGGGTTTAAGTGTAAAAATAAGATGGTTCCTTTTTATATGTGTAATTATTTTAATCTAATTTCTAGTATTCATTCGTATGAGACAAGGCAGCGAAACAATATACATTTAACTTCATGTGTCTCTGAAAGTAAAAAGAAAACGTTTCTGTATCGTGGAGCAGCCCTGGTACAACTGCTTATCTAATGAAATGAAACTATGCAAATCTTATCTAGTTTTAAACATAAATTATATGTGAAATCGTAGTCCGGGTAAATGCGCACAGTTGTGGATAAAATGTTCGATGTTGGAAAACACAGTGCACTGTTTTTTTAAATCAATATATATCTTAACAAGATATTTATGTGTGTATATGCCACTATATATTCTTATTCTGTATATATGTTTTAGTGTTTTATTGTTGATATGTCTGTGAGGTGTGTGATGCAGGGCCATCCTGGAAATCAGCCATATGTAGGTTGAGGATGTATTTTGACCCTGGATAAATAAATTATATCTATCTATCTTTCTATCTATGATGGAGCTAATATCGGTCTGACTGACAGGTAGATAAACGATGTGCCTGAAACTGTGGTTAACTTGATCTCCATACTTGCCTTTCACCGAGCAGACGCGTAGTAGAGGTACGTTGCTGTCTCCGACAATGTGTGCATCGACCACGCCTGAGTAGATGTACAGGCCATACATACCACCACGCATGTCCATCGTGATGTGAACTCTCTCGCCGGTGGGGCCAGCGTATCCCTGTAGATCGAGACCCAGTATTTGCTGTAGGGTAGGACTGATTTCGACACTCACGTTGGAGCTAAGAGTGAGACAGGCCTTGTCGTTGTGTGCGTTGTAATCGAAGTCCACGTGATTTTTGAAGGGGAAGGTTTTCACAGGTTTTGAAGTATTCGTGACGTCCCGTAGAGACTCATAATGCATCAGACTTCTCAGCCCACCCATGAACTCCTTGGGGTATCGTATTGGCCTTCGGGGAGGGTGAGTGGGGTTTCTTGTCCTTCGTAGGTCACCTCGTACCACACTTCACCGGCTCACACGTTGTACCACGAGTGAGGGTATTGGATATCCACGAGTCCACATTCCCATCGTTCAGGTAAATGCAACGGTTGCGGTAACATGGTCACGTACTTGGCCAAGGTGTTGTCAGGAAACACCTCTGCCGAACTGTTACTGGGTAGGGTGAGGTAAAACATGACGACTGAGCTTTCCTGCTGCTGCTCCCGGGTTTAATACTTCTCCCAGCCCTTGGGCGCTAATCGTCGTGATGGTCGCAGTGACTTCCCTTATATGTGTTGTGATTAGATATTGATGAACGTAGTTTCAGGGGGTGGCGTGGTAATAGGGGTGAAAAGGTAGGTGCCCGCCGTGGTGGTGTTTTGGGGGGGTGACTCCGGTTCCCACTCGGGTCATTGGTCACCGACGAGTCATGCTGCATCCAGGCCCAGCGCTGGGGGTTCCCCACCAATTATTGTGGTACATGCATGTCTTTCAAGCCTTGAGCGAATTACAAGCGTCTAGTCCGTCATTCATAATCCAGCCGTCGTCCATTAGAGAATATCCGCGTCCATAATCCAAAGAACTATTCCATTTTCCATATAACAGTATTAGCACCAAAAGACAATCATAGTATACAAAAACATAGGCTTGTTTCCTGCAAGTGAGAAGCGGTCAACAGTTTTCAATGATGCCGGCAAGACATCATGATGTTCCAAAAATATCAAATCCGTATCGCTGATCAGTATTCTTAATCCATAATATTCGTTGTAAAGTCGTCATCTAAAGAATGATGTATCTCAGTCACGCTTTGATTGTGACTGTTCATATGAGTACCATGAGGATCTTGAAGTACATGGGTTCATACGGCCCCTAGCCCCGGGTTAAGCGGAATTAGACACAAGTTACGAAACGTAGTGCCATAGATCTTGCACGCTACGTTCGTATTTTGCTATCAGCATGCGATATGTATCGCCAAATTTGAGAAACTTTGAGTGGTAGGCGCTTGATGGAATAGCCCTGTTTTTTAAGTTTCTGCACCAGTGTTTTGTGACGTTGATTAAAATCGTCACATTTAACACAGGATCTAGCAAATGCTACTAAGCGAGATATGTATACGCCATATGCAGGTCCCACTGGAATATTACTGTCCAGAAAGGGATAGTTTACGATGTCGAAATTGTAATCATCTCTTTTGTCATAAAGTCGACGAGAGAGAATGCCCGCTTCATTTTTATAGAGATATAGATCTAAATATGATGTGCCTGTAGGGCTATCTGTAGTTTCCTTCAAATCCAGTGAAGGTGGCTATATATCCTTCACTGCGTCATTTATATAGCGATTATCCACAGCGAGAAGATCGTCTATATAGCGTTTGGTCAATGAGAAGGAACGGGCTTTGAATGGATCGGTTTTTGAAAGCGCCTGCATATAGACCTCCCATCCTCGAGTATCTGTGTGCGACCTGCGTTGACGCATCAGATCATTCACTAAATCCGTCATGTGGGTACCGGGGACCACCTGATTCTGTACCAGTAGTTCGCCTTTATCATTCCAAGTCATGTTAGGATTCTGTTTCATTCGTTGTAATACCAGGCCAGCTTGTTTCTTGAACGATGCAGGTACACTCTTCAGGACTTCGTCTTCGACCCACTGTGGGGCTGTGGGTGGTACCCCTGGTAATGAAGGCTGTTGGAGCGGTGCTGAGGTCGGTGGTGTGTCGCGTGGTGGTGGTGGTGCTGCTGGGGTAGAGAGGGTTTTGATTGGTCCATGAACGTCATGTACCGCTGAAGCGTCTCATTGTACTGTTGTACTTTCTCACTGTCGCTTAACCCCGGTCGTTGTAAGATCTGACGCATCTCTTCATCGAGGGTGTTTATCGTCTTCACCGTAGAAGGTACGGGGTACGGTGATTGGAGGTTTTGAAGGAACCGAGGTTCGATGAGGACCATTTTTTTCGTGTGGTTCATTGTCGGCCGAAGAGTCCACCCAATACTGGACCCAACACGGAAGCGGCCAACGGTGCTAAGATGGCCCCGAGAAAGCCGCCTTTCTGTAACACCTTTTTCTTTTGTGTTTGAGAGACTCGCTTCTGGACTAGGGTTCGCAGACCTGTCTTATGCTTGGCCAACTTCGCCTTCTGTGCCGGAGTCAGTGGTACGTTGCCTTTTAAGATATTGAGTCCAATCTCACACAGACAGCACACGAGAGCAGGGTCTGCACCGCGTACAATGGTTCGAACCAACTCGGGTGGGGCCGTCTTCAATACACGGAGCGTCGGAGCGTGCTTCCGTACTCGCGCAGACATCATGTACAACTAATGCTAGAACCCACAACCCTGCCCTTTTTATCTACCTCAGAGAACAGAGACAAAAATCAACCATGATGTGGTATTAATTCTTTTATTATCCCCAACATCAAACACACACACCCCAGCTGGGGGAGCCACTGTGGGTGTGTTTACATTATTTTTGCATGTACACGTGGTGAGTCTCTCCGGGAAAGATTCCGGTGCGTAGTCGAAGGTGATCGGGGGTGGCTTGCTTCAGGTCGAAGAGCATATACCCGTGCTGAGGGGTTGTCGCATCTTTAAAGGCTTCCAACGCAGACGCAGTGCGTCCAGGGTACATCTGTCTCGCCAGGTGCAGCAGTTGAGTGGTATCTCTCGGGGTTTTGAAGACCACCAGGTAGTGGGCATTTAAGCTGATGTTCCGATGTTCTTTGTTTTTACTGATACTGAGCCGTCGATGATGACTGCCTTTCGCAAAGAGTTGGGTGAACCGACCCTCCGTCTCTGCCATCAGATCATCGAGAACCACCAAATTGTGGGGTTCCAAATCGGCCAGATTGGGTAGGCCTTCCACTAACGTGATGTGGGGCATTGCTGCGTAACACCACACGACTCGGGCAATGGGTGGGGTGATCATGCTGTCGGCGTGTTGGACGAGTTTCAGGACGAAGTATGTTTTGCCGGAGCCCGTCGGTCCTGCGATGACGCAAGTGAAGGGATGTTGCCACCGAGGGGCAATGGTTGGAGGTGTATCCGCTGTCGTGATAACCCGCTCTTGTAAATTTGGTACGAGTGAACTGGGGTGGTGGGTACAGCATCGGTCGTCGTTGTCGAAAGGCGCTCACTATGAGGGATGAGATCCGGTGGATTTTCAGACGTAGTCGGTGTACTTAGTGTGGAGCTCGGTGTGGAGCTCGATGTAGGTGTTGGCCTCAACTGTACACGGGGTGTGGTGGTGACTGGGCTCGATACGGGGTTGACTGGTGCTATCTGTAGACTGGTTTGACTGGCGGCTGCAGTTCCAGGTTGGTTGAGTAGAGTGCTGAGATAAGCTACGTCGTAAAACACACCTCCGTACAACACACTCAGCAGGGTTAGCAATATCACCACAAAGCCCACTTGGGCTTTGCGCGTTTTGGGAGACGCTGTGTTCAGAGGCAGCTGCACCATGTTCATGGTCGAAAGTGGAATGAAGGATGACGGTAGTGGTGTCTGGTTTTATAGTCGTTTCACCTGGTTGGCCGCGTCTCAGCCCTTGAAGGAACTGGGCCAGCCTTGCCATTTGACGAAATGAAACAGTTTGCCACGTCGACGTTCGGTTTCAAAATCTGCTCCACCGTGTAGTAGTGCTTTGTTTTTACGACAGGCTGTAATTCCATCTCGTAAAACGTCCCAAACAACGGTTCCCCTTGAAGATCTTCCAGTTCATAGACTCGCTGTTGTCGGGGTAGGCGCCGTTCAATCAGGAAGCGCTCATCCTTCCAGTTGGGCAAGTAACTTTTCTCGAACTTGCCCTTGACTTTGCTGACCCGTACAGGGTTACCGACCTTGAACACCTCCTTCGGTGCTCGTTGCGATTGTATGGGGCACACGCTACGCCGGACTTCATTGCGTTGGGTGACGGTAATGGGGGCTCTCTGAATACTCCGATGATAGGCTCGATTGTAACCACTCACAAGTTTCGGGAGAACATCGATGTACCGTCTTGTATTCTTATAGGTGAAATATTTATACATGCGGCCTTTGAATGTCCTGTTGAACCTTTCCTCCACGGAAGCCTTGGTCTCGCTGTAGGTGTGAAAGAAGAAGACCTTCTGTTTCTTGAGAAAGGCTTGGAACGGTCGGTTGAGGAATTCCATGCCTTCGTCGGTTTGCAAGTAGAAGGGTTTGCGCCCGGTCTTGAAGATGTCCTTGAACGCCGGTATGAGATTCGCTCCCGTTTTCGTTCGGATGGGTACCACCCACGCATACTTTGACAGGATATCGATGCACGTCAAGGTATACCGATTCCCATCGTTGTGTGTGGCAAAGGCGCTCATATCGACCAAGTCCGCTTGCCATTGGGCATCTAGTCCTCCCACGATGACCCGGTTCCGTAGAAAATGGCGACGGGCAGCTCGATGTAAGGTATAGGTTGTTTGAGCCAATCTCGGACTTGGGCACGTTGTATCCCGTGGGGTTTGGCCGCTCGATAGGCAATGCATTATACGCAGCCGGACTGTCGGGACTGTGGTATAAGTTATCCAACACCTTCACCCAGCTCTTCATGGTGACAAAATAATGATGAACCCGGAGAGTATCGCTTATTTATAACGAGGTCGAAGTTTCTACCACCGTTGTATATATACTAGGTTGACTGAGTCTAGTCGGATAGTCTATAGCCTCGTCGTCTGACTCCGCTTCAATGCTAGAAATTTGTTCATTGGGTTCAGCCAGCGCGTCCTCAATAGCACGAGACCACTCCAACTCGTCTGATGACCGCTCGTCCGGTGTAAACAGCTGGTCCACAATAGACACCACTTTCTCCAAGGCCGTCCAAAGATCGGGGTCTAGGGTGAAGCTTTGCGTTGGATCGTGGTAACGCCCCAGACGTACAAAGAAGGGTCCACGGTATACGTAGTTGGCGTTCTCGATGTGGATGAGGTTTCCGTCGAGCTCACCGCTCAACACCCGTTTAAATTTGGTCCACCCATCACAGTGTAGGGTAACCGTGACTTTATCTTCATAGACGTGTAACCCCACCTGGGGTGTAAGGGGAAGAACGGCTCGTAGGACTGGTGACATGGTTGTCCCAATGACGAACGATGAATGACACAAACTCTGTCTCTCGCATTTATGGACAGATCTCTTGGTGACATGGTTGACCCAATGACAAAGTGTGAATGACGCACACGCTGACCGTCTCCCGTATTTATGGTGAGGTCCTACTGTCAATGCCACAGCGCCAGGGTCAATAGGACACAGACCATTACTAGGCCAACGAGCCGTCGTTGGTCCCGGCGTGACCGCTCGTGGTCCATAGCCCAAGCATCAAGAATGTCTGTCATAGTCCAGTAGTCGTGGGTGATAGCACACGTCTCCATCGAGTGCACTCTGTCGAGGACCACTTCTGTGAACTCTTTCAGCATCTGCCGTCGCCCCTCGTTGTCGTCACCATCTACAAACATAGACCGAACCACTGCTCGGTAACCCGTGAGTGAATTAACCACGGTCGCATGCTGTAAAATGCGAGTCGCATAGCGCTGGGAGTCCGTCATGCCTCTGCAACAGTAGAAATGAAGGTGTGGGATCAAGAGAGACGTGGTCTATAGACCAGGTCACTTTTACACACCTACATAGAATTACAACACATATAAGGGAAGTGGGAAGAGGTGCCGACATACTGACAGAGCCACATGACTTCACAGCATAGTCTTCCGGTTAACCTATTCTAAAGCACATACCAAGAAACTAACGATTCGTGATATGTGTTGTATCTCAGGTACGCTTTTATTGTACCTGTTCATGTGGCAACTTGGATGATATGACCACACGGCCCCTAGCACCGGCATAAGCGGTATTAGATACAAATCTAGAGAGCTATGATAGAAATGCTCTGACAACTCGTATACTGGTAATTGGTGAACTGTATCGTCGTCAAATGTAAATGGCGGCATTTAACACAAAAGACTAGTCTGTAAGGCCCGATGTCGACCCAGCATCAACTTCCCACAAATGCCAACATATATCAAAGACCAAAAAGGTCTGTACAGGGGGCGGGCCTCGGGGACGAAACGTCCACCAGCTGAATCTCGCCATATACAGGTAAAAATTACAACACATATAAGGGAAGTGGGAAGAGGTGCCGACATACTGACAGAGCCACATGACTTCACAGTATAGTCTTCCGGTTAACCTATTCTAAAGCACGCGCGGATGTACCCGGATGTAATAGTACCCGGATATAATAGTACCCGGATGTAATAGTACCCGGATGCACGCGCGCACCGCGTCAAAAGCCTGCCGTGGGTACCCTAAGTCCCCAACAAGTCCCCAACAAGTCCCCAAACCCGGTGCTTATCGATCGGCTGATTGTTTGACCGCTCATTGGTTCTTTTTTCTCGACCACTGATTGGTCCAAATGGAAATGCTCATCCTTCCCAGGTTAATCTAGAATCCCACCAAGCTCGTAATTTTTTCTTCGGAGAGCCAGGTGTTCGGCACGTGAGCTCACTCACAACGATGTCGCAACATTGTAGCGATCGTGGTGCAACATTGTTACATTTTTCCTTCGGCGAGCCAGGTGTTCGGCACGTGAGCTCACTCACGCAGACACGTAGGCACCAGACCAGGTGCTCACGGTTTGGCACGATGCCGTAACATTGTAAGCGATCGTGGTGCAACATTGTTACATTTTTCCTTCGGGAAGCCAGGTGTTCGGCACGGGGGCTCACTCACACAGACGCGTAGGCATCAGACCAGGTGTTCCCTGTCGCTGATTGGTCCAAATTGAGCTGTCCATCCTTCCCAGGTTAATCTAGAATCCTACCAAGCTCGTAATCACCGCCACGTCACCTTGAGCTGGTGGCGCCTCCTGGCGGAACTATAGTCCACTTGATCGCCCCGTGACCTCCTCAAACAACGCCACCTGGCGCCACAAAGAGTTATCTCCCCCGGCAAAATGGGAGTTTAGCCGTCCTTTCTATACGACTGATGACGATGCTTTCTGATCAGATACATTGATCATGTGAATCATTCATTGATTCGTAGAGCTTCGTATACATTGAAATTGGGGGTATGGTCAGTGGGGGTATGTATTACCTGTACATGGTAGGATCCTGCTGGTGGACTGTTAGTCCCCGAGGCACGCCCCCCTGTACATGTCACTCGACAAATATAAGTAGGTTTATTTTTTCTGTGGGAAATTTAAGCCGTACGACGTCGGACATTACATGTTAGCTATTCTAGGTTTCTTGCATTGACCAGGCGTTTACTCCATCAGACGTCCATGATGCTCATTTATTAACATCAGAGGAGTTGGCTGAGCTGATCTGTCATCACAGCTCCCGAGCTAGCGTATCTGATTCCGCTTAAGCCGGTGCTAGGGGCCGTGTGGATACTTCATAGTCTCCACATGAACAGTTGCAATAAAGCTGAGATACTAAGGCTACGAATACTTTTCTGTAGAGTCATATGGTTGCTTTTTAATCGCCAGACGTCGTCAATTTTTCCCACCTCTTGCATATCGCTCCATTTTCACCTTTGGCTCAAAAAGAAAACCTTGACGTTTTGAAGATTGCGCAACCGCCGCTGGTTTCGCAGACATTTTTGGTGATCCATCGCCCGAGCGTCCAATGCTGCCCAGAAACCGAGAAATAGATTAAGACTCGTTGGCATCCGGGTAAAGTCAACCAATATGGTGCAGCAGCCCTCAGTATCTGCATGTCCAAAAATACTCTGGACGACGAAGAATTAGTCGATAGCGGCAAGCTTTATATCCAGGAAATGGCAATTATCTCTGCCCAGCCTCGGCTAGTCCGAGCTTCCTATTAATCTTCAGTCACACGACAGATAATTTCTTACAGATTGTCTGCCCAGTCAGACAATCTTTCAGAAATTATCCGTCGTGTGAAGCATCAGGTAGGGTATTCTCCGTCGTTGTATAGTGAAGGCTTTTATTTAACTAAGTCAAACGTGTATTGGTATGACTTTTTCTTGTTTGCCTGTTTATAAAAGACAGCTTTACACAAGTGGAAACAGATGAACCAGGGAATATTTGAATGATAGGAAGCGTTTCAGTGTCTGAATGGCACGTGAACGGATGCTCTTCATGGACACTAGGACAGTGCATATCGTACCGCGATCAAGTAAATTTAAGCCAGTACATTAAATAATGCACAGAAAAGGTGAACGGATGGGGAGACGGACAAACAGACAGACGCACAACATGACAGCGATAACATACCCTGGGCCAATGAGAATTGAAGAATACAAAAAACACGATTCACGTTGATGTAAGAAAATCATTGTTGTACATCGCACTTTAATGCACAATAAAATCAACAATAAAACGATACAGACTAGGATCTCACACTACTTCGATGATATAACGGACCGAGTAACATCTCACTCATCAGGTATTTGACGATCCCAGACACAAATTATATTGCGACTAGAACGTGCCGAGATATTTACCTGAGCGACACGAACACGACGGATCCAATGTTACAAAAGTATACTTTTAGTGGAACATGACATAAGGACATTGTAATGAAAAAATAAAAACTGTATTAATAACTGACCTGATTGTAGGAATCAAAAACAATAACCTAATGGAGAATTAACCATGAGATGCACGTTAAAATGTAAACTATCAAACCACTAACACTGTAAACGTTTGCTGTAAATTGTACAGTAATTTACTGTAGTTTTACGGCAGCAAACTTCCCAGTAATTTACTGTAAAATATACAGTCAATATTGCAAAATACACTATTTTATGTAATTTTTACAGTAATTCACTATAAATTTGCACTGTTTAATTACTGACAACTTTGGTGAATAAAACTACGGCGAATTACTGTAAAATTCGCAGCAAAAGATTACAGTGCATCCATCGATCATGCATCTAATCACTATAAAATTACAAGCTGTAGTTGGAAGGGTAAGATACAGGAATAAACAAATTAACCTGGAATGTCAGTACATCTACTGTTGTCAATACGAGCAGGTATAAAAATTAAACAACATGGCTTTAGTAAATTCTACTATGGTATATCAACATACGGAACATTATAGAAAACCACATGTAGGTCTACAATGGGGGATGATACATGTATGTCCTTAATGACTTTGGAGGCAAGACAGTCTAATAAATGTACAGAATGGCAACAATACTGGAAGAATACGATTGATATGGACGCCGTAGTGTCACCTAAACGAAAACATGATTAAAACGCATAGGAGACTATATAAGATCCGAGGTTCAAGGAAGTGACAACCTGGATATGTCAAAGTTGGGCCAAGCTTACTGTCAAAGATGTTTGGCTTTGTTTCGAAGCAGTTCAGCTAATGATGTTCAGATGTTTAGCCATTTGGGTCGACTGATCCATCAAAGAGATCAGTATCCGACACGTGATATCTTATAACCACCAGAGGTTAAAACGAAGCAAACTGACACGCGTATTTCAGTAGAGCAACCTTACTTCTACACCTTCAATCAGCGATCACGGTTGTCATCTGGACACTTCGAATCTGGCTCCAGTTTTCCTCGCCTGTAGGTTTCTCATAGGCTTCTTCTCGCCGAATGCACAGTAAAGGTGCAGTTCTCCAGCATGGACGGCGTCGCTTGGCTGATCTTGACGAGGTCGAGTAAAGCCGTCACGTCATCAACAGCATTATGAGCAGTGTAAGAGTACTCCGGCCCCAGCTTGAGACTCACCAGAATTGGTTGTTTGTAATCCCACTTTCCAAGCCCCGGCCAGACTGCCTGGAATAAGGGAAGAGTGTCCAGGAATCCAGCCACATGGGACTTAAATATCTCCCGGACTTCTTCGCCACAGCTATCGATCGCCCGGACAAGGAATTTGGCGTCGAACTTTTTGCAATTGTGTGCCCCCAAGTACACAGATTGCTTTCCAAAAGTCGCGAAAATCCAGTCAGAAAAGTTCTGAAGTCCAACCTCTATTGTCACAAACTCAACCTCCTTGCCTTCATGGAATACTTTTTGATCTCTTACACTTATTCCCGTTATCTTCGTCACCACGGGTGGAGGGATACATCTATCTGGGAGGATATAGGTGTCAAATTCTGATCTTCCACCTGAGGACATTGCCGTTATGGCCGCCAACTGTGTTATCTCATCTGTATCGCTATCTGCAGAGAAAATGATACCCATGATTAGTACGGAATTAAAATAGTACCCGGAGAGAACCACCGCCCGTCGGCAAGTGATAAGTATATAACTGGCAAAATTTGACACATGCACCAGCGGGGCTCGAACCAGTGCCGGTTAAGCGGTGTAAGACTAGCGATCACCAGCAAAACGCCTTAGACCACTCGGCAACCGAGGGCCCCCAAAGAGAAAGGATAGGGCTTTCGCTTGGTAAATTGAACTGAATATAAAAAAAAAAACAGAAAAAACAACGAAAACCTATATAAGGAACCTTACAAAATCCAGTGGTTTCCAGGTCGAATAAAACCAGAGGGTGGCCATAGACATAATATGCTGATATATCTGCCTTACGGGAGATGTCTTCGCATGTTGCCATCGCTGTTTGAATTGGAGAGACGTTATTTCTGAAAAAATAAACAGCAATACATCCTGTAATTTCTCAAGCTATAGACATCTTGCTACGGTTGGGATTAGAGTTCAGAAATGCGCTGGACTGTTTAAGAGTGGGATAATTATGCTGTATGGTATAAAAAGCTTGCTATATAGTTTGAAAAAGTTAGGTCAGCCTAATTTAAGAGTAAGCCAACTCAGTTGTTTGAGGGATAATGATGGGAATTAGATTGTTGAAATGCTGCTTAATAAATTCTACCATTACATGAATGCAATATATCTTTACTCATAAAGCTTGATTCCTACTTTACTGGCGAAGTTTCCTCTTCATCTTTCGAATCTGTGTTGCTCTCTCGTTTATCGTTCGGACCGGTCTCTATCTCTTCCTCGCCGTTCGGGCCCGCCTCTTTCTCCTTTTCCTCGTTGGTACCTGGCTCTCTCCCCTCTTCCCCATTCGCACCATTCTCTATCTCATCTTCATCGTTCGGACCTTTCTTTCTCTCCTCTCCAGCCTTCGAACCCGTCTTTCTCTTCGCTTCGTCGTTCAGACGTTTCTGTACCTCCACTTCAACGTTAGGATCAGTCTTTCTCTCTTCTATATTCTTCGGTCTTGTCTCTATCTCCGCTTCATCTTTCCGACCTGTCTGTCTCCACTCTTCATCCTTCAAACCGGTCTCTATGTTCTCTTCACCGTCCGGACCGGTCTCTACCTCCTCTTCCTCGTTCGAATCTGTCTCTCTCCACACTTCATCATTCACACCGGATTGTCTCTCCTTCTCATCTTTCGGACTCGTGTATATCTCATTTTCAACCTCCGGACCTGTCTCTCTCTCCTTTTCATCATTTGAATCAGTGTCTATCTCGGCGTTCTCGTTCGGACTTCTCTCTCCCTTGACATCATCCTTCGCGCCGGTCTGTCTCTCTTCTTCATCCGCCGGACTGGTCCCTATTTTCTCTACATCACTCAGACCTCTGTCTATCTCCTCTTCACCATTCCGACTGGTCTTTACCTCCTCCTCACCATTTGGACAGGTCTTTATATCCTCTTTCTCGCTCTGACCTGTCTCTCTTCCTTCTTCATCCATCAGACCTGTCTCTCTTCCTTCTTCATCCATCGGACCTGTCTCTCTTCCTTCTTCATCCATCGGACCTGTCTCTCTTCCTTCTTCATCCATCGGACCTGTCTCTCTTCCTTCTTCATCCATCGGACCTGTCTCTCTTCCTTCTTCATCCATCGGACCTGTCTCTTTCGCATCTTCATTCTTCAGATCTCTCTCCCCCCACTCTGCAGTCGTTTCGTTCGCTGTCAAGCACGCTCTCTTGGCCGGAGTGTGATCCATCTCTTCATCCGATAGGCCTACTGTCTCCGACATAGTCACTGTTCCAAGATTTATATCTGCAAAATTAAATGATACAACAGGTTTAAGTCGTGAGTGGAAATGGAGTTAAGAAATAAGTGTTGAATTCTATAAAAACTAAAACGTCGTTTTAATCGAAAGGCCACAGTAGTAGTAAAAGTGAAAATCAGAGAATGTTGAACTACTTATGGAGTTATGTCTCCCTGTTCGGGCAGCTAAGGGCCGCTGGGTCGTAAGTAGGTCAACAGTCCTCGATTTGCCTTTGCTTTCTATTCGCATTAATCTCTGGTAATGCCCGGTAACTGTCGGAGTTCAGTGTTAATTGACCTTCGAACTTTGACCTCAGCTAGAGGTCAATCCTACTTTTAATACTCCCCAGTAACTTTAGTGTTATTTGACCTATGCCAGGACAAGTTGAAGCTTGTCCAAATGGGGAACGTCCGAGTGGGTAAATGTCCTAGACTCCATCATATCGTTCTCGACATATTAATCATAGTCCGGTGGTTTAAGGCCAGCTTTTCACTTCACTTTTCACGTGACAGAGTGGAATAAAGCACCAAATTTGGCACACGTGTCGTCAGAGGCACCGAGAACAATATCAGAAGGGGTGCCCCCGATTTCGAGGCCCAGGAGGCAATATGTGGCCCATTAGGGGCCTGGGATCATTTTGGGCCTATAAATGACAATTTTTATCCCAAAGATTTTCAAAACATCATATATTCGCCACACTTCGGGGTAAGATTCTGAAAATTTCCACACTAATAGGGTTGGCAAAGGTCTAGCGAGAAATGCAAAATAATCCAAGATGGCCGCCATAATGACGTTACAGCTACGTCAGAACCAAAATGTGGTCAATTTTTGGCGAATTTTCGATCCGAAATTTTGAATTATTTTTTTATATTTCTTTTTCTTGGTGTTAAGTATACAGTAAATATTAGAAAATATTCATATATAACTGACTCAGATAGCACGGCAGCCCCTGACTGACCTTTGCCAAACTGGGTCAAGTTGGACCAGATCCTTATATATGCAATAAATTCAATGGGGCTACTATACAACGAAACCCGTGACTGGACAATGCATAGCTACCAAGTGAAATGTGTCATACTAATATAGCGTTAGACTTCCATCTACAAATTTCTGAATATGTTATTCGAGATTACTGCTTCTGAAGATGAAGTGGCGGCGCCAATGCGAAAGCTATGGCCTATTAAAGAGGGCCAATGCCGATTAAAGATATTCCGTTTTTTACATGAGCTGAGAAATAGGTAGCAAAAACGGTCGCATCCTCTGGAAATTGGAACAGGGTCCCGGCCTCGGATGTGAAATATGTAACCGAAAATAAGCACGGATTGCTAGAACTGGACAATATCTAATATTATCAGTATAAACAAATGAACTGGTTTATGGGATATGTTGTGCTTGAAGTTGTGGATAATAATGTGCATGCTTTGTAACCGGCCAGAGTGATCGGAGAAAGAGACATAGTTGTATGGAAGAACATTGCTATTGCAGTCTTGTTCTGAACGATCTGTCAATTCACTAACGCGTACGAATGCATGAAATGCTACCAAGATCATTGCTCGAAAAAGATTTACATGGATACGATGTGGGGTATAGCTTAAAATATCTTATAGGGGATATCCTTAATTATGGGCAATCTGGTATCCGTCCGTGTAATTTTGACATGCCCGTAAGTAGCTTTTTGGCAAGAAATAACTGCGCAGGATCGTGTACTGCAGCCAAATTGTGCGCATAACTGATAGCCGATACGAATGTATAATCTGTGGAGGGTGCATACTTGTTGCAATGCAAGAATGCTTTGAAGGAAACCAACTGTGACGATGAGATGAGGAATACCTTACTGGCACACTGACCAGTGTTATTGAGGAAATCTCTATATACTTGTCATGCGCGCTTGTATACTTTCAAGGAAGATTCAGCAAGGGACGGCGTCAGAAGAACAACAGAGAGGGTATTGGGTGCAACGAGCGATTGAGTCAAGGGGCTGGAGACAGCGCTTCCTGAAATTATAACTGCGAGAGTTTGTCAGAAATATGATTGTTCCGAAATATGTTTTGATCTGAACAGAATGTCATTTCGAAGGCAGGCAAAGTTACTGACGCGCTAATTTCAACCACGGCCATATTATCACAAAGAAAGGGAGGTTATGGTTTGCCAGTTTATGGCCCCAAATTTCCACGGCAAGCACTGCTTGACCGTGATATGGGTAAGATGTGCTGGTCATTCTTGGTCTATCCACGAGGATTCGAAAACAACCGCCAAACCCAAGGTACCAGCAGCGTCGCAATTGGATACCCAATTCGGAGAAAGAAAATTAATTTTCCGTTGAAAGACTCCAGGAATACAAGCCAGGTATTAAAATAGGCTCTAGCTTTATTCAAGCGAATGTGATGGTGAGCCTGTGATACAACGTTTGTTATATTCTATCAGGCAGCGGAGAAATGCCCTGCCGAGCACGACGGCTTTACAGGCAAAATTGTGCGAGCCAATGAGACACTGCAGTTCCACAAGTCTCATGTTTGTGCGGTTCGAGAATTCACCCAGCATGCTTCTTAGTTTATGAATTTTGTCTCCTGGAAATGATGATTTCATAGTTCTGGAGTCCAGTTAAATCCCATGCATAACCATAGTAGTTGATGGGTAGTAGGTCTTAGCATGTTTGATTGGAATGCTCAGATACTCACACAAGTAAGTGAAAGTGTTAAGAGCTATAGAACAGTGGCTAGCGCCATTTGCACCTACGAACATGAAGTCGTCCAGTATGTGGAAGACCTCTGATATGCCGAATTTTGTAGCCATAACCAATTGCAGAGAATTCTTACAGGATGTAGAGCATCCCATCGAGAGACACCGATACATAAATGCGGAAGGCATCATCTAAATAGATTTTTGACATCAACATTTAGTGGCCATGTTTTGAACTAGTGCAATCGCGATATCTAATGTCTACGTATTCAACATATCAGGTCCTGTTGAATCGCACCGTTAATAGACAAGGCAGATTTTCCAAGGTAAGATAAATTGTGTATCACCCTAAAAATATTAGGGGGAGATTTGGTTTAATGTCACACTCAAGGTTATTTCACTCATATGGTGACAGCCAATTTTAATGATGAAGGAAGCTGGAATACCGGAAGAGAACCACCTCCGGCCCTTTGGCAAGTAACTGGCAAACAAGTAACTGAAAGCCTTAGAAAGCTCGGCCATCAAGAGCCCCTAAAATTATTAGGTTTCTTTCTGGGGACTAATTTTTAGCAAACCTTATTGTCAAAAGCAGGAGTTTAGAAGGAACCAGCAACTCGACCTTTCGACAACTCTTTGTCTAATTTAGTTTCTACGATAGCAGGGTTTTGCATAGCAGATGACTGATTACGCGAGATAGTAAATGCATAGTTTCTCGAGTGTCAAATATCGAAACGATTTGTGAAATCTACCTCAGGGTAGTTACTTAGCACAGTTTTAGCCTGATTCAGTTGGTGTTGGAAGAGTAACTCCATTTGTCGCTGGATTTACACATGCTAATTTACATGTAAGGAGCCGGGAAGAATCCAATTGGCAACCGTAGCATGTACGATAACCTAAAGTTTCATCCTTTTAAATAGATTTGTTTTTAGTACCGATAATCAGCATTGAGAATAGGGCGCTGGTGGCCATATTGGATATCTGTAGAAAAGAAAATAGCCAATAACCTTCATGCGTGCTTAATCGAGTCAATCATAACAGAGCTACATGTACATGTACAGAAACCTCTCAATGGATTTATAAATATGTATGATATATATATTAGCATATATACAAACACACATACATGTGTATAGCAATAATACCATTATTAGTGACGCTCTGGCGGCCATGTTGGATATTTAACGGGTAATAAAGTTTCCAATTGTCGTTATTATTTTCTTCTTGGGTCAGTCAGGCTCGTAGAAAACCAATTTTATGGCGGCCATATTGGATTTATGCAAATTAAAGGCCTTCCATCCCCTGTAGAAATCGGCACCCCTTCTGAGATCATTCCTTATGCCCAAATGAGCCTCTCTGCAAAATATGGCGCTTTATTCCAGTCAGTCACGATTTTGACCTTAAGCCACCGGACTATCAGGCACGGCGGAAGCAATTGGTGATTGGAGGGACCACTATCACAGTACAAATAGGCGAGGGTCCAGGGGCCGCCCAGGCCCAAGAAGATCCAGGGGTCTTAGATGGTCGGAGACGCGTTGTAGCGTATTTTCGAGTAATAAAACTAGAAATCTTCGCATGTGTAAACTCGATTTGTTTTGCCTGTTTTGTTGTTTCTCGCAACTTTTTTTTTTAATATTCCTCCGTCAAGAAAATGAGGATGTTCTGAAGTAGAAATTATTTAAATCTTCAATCGAAAGGTTCATTAAGCTTTGATCATGTCACCAACACAGATGTTTTCTACTTGTTGGGGAGCCGAACACAGGTCAATTTATGAGTGTGAATGAGCCATCCTCCATAATGCAGTTCTGTATATACTCCTATCTCTGCACCAGCCCCCGTAGTCAGATTAGGGTTGTACACTTATTACTGGAACTGTTCGTTTAAAATATCAACCAATGAACGGAATGCGTTTTGAGGCAATACGCTACCTTCGTGGGATCCGCTCGGTATAATTAGATGAAAACCAAGTTTATGTAGAGAAGAAGCTGAAGGGCAAACCCTTTGAAGTCCGAGAGAAAACAACATGAGGGCGTATCTTAAATAAAAAGATTCTGGCAACCAGATGGAGACATTGCCTGGCGTTTAATTCGTTCAAATATGAGCATGCTCGGAGAGATCATAAGTTCACGAATATTTCCGATTGAAGTGGTTGATATTCGTTGCGGTGTACAAGCTATCCGTCATGGCTCGGATTTGATAGACGAACCATGACTTAATTGAGATGATGGAATGAGCAAGGATGCCCCTGATGCTTATTGGAAAGTAAAATCTGCATTCAATACAGATATAGGTTTTTCGCTTTACTCTATCTGCCTGCCTTTTTTTTTTGTCGAGTTTTCTTTTTTCTTTTGCTGAAAATATTCGGACCCCGCCCATCCATGTTAATTCTACGCATTCTATTCTGTTCTGGAGAGGGGGTGAGGGTTGTGGGGGCCTAATCGTGTATTTGCGCCTAATCGTGTCAGCGCCAAATCTTGTAAAACAATTGCGCCTAATAACGTGTTGCGCCCAACCGTGTAGAAAAATTGCGCTTAATGGTGGAACTGCGCCTAATCGTGTAGGAAATTTGCGCTTAATTGTGGAACTGCACCTAATCGTGTACGGAATTTGCGCCTATTTGTGTAAATGCGCCTAATCGTGTAAGGATCGAGGCTGCGTCTAATCATGTAACTGCTCCTAATCATTTGAACCATCTTGCGCCTAATTCTGAGTTGCGCCTAATCGTGTAGAAAACTTGCTTCTAATTGTGGAACTGCGCCTATTCGTGTAGGAGATTTGCTCCTAATTGTGGAAATGCGCCTACTCGTGTGAGAAATATGCGTCTAATCGTGAAAACGCGCTTATTCGTGGAAATAGTTTTGCGCCTAATTATGCGTTGCGCGTAATCGTGTAGAAAATTTGGGTCTAACTGTGGAAATGCGCCTAATTGTGTATAGAGACTGCGCCTAAACGTGCACAACGTGAAGACATACGTTGTATGTAAAGGACGGATAAAGTCAACTTGACCTTCTTTGGTCATTTTTGGAGAGGTCTCGGGGAGATCACGTGATCGAGAGGTCAAGGTCACTATAGTTCCGGGACTTCCGGTTACGTGACCTTTGGGCATGTATTCCTCCGCGGTGATGCGGTCTGGCGGTGATGCGGTCGCGGGGAAAAGCCTCGGCGGACAGAATGTAGTCCCAAATACGCGGAGAGCCGGGGGCAATTCTCCGGCAATCATCGCCAATCTTCGGGACATTTTGGGGCGAGAGGGGCCCCTAGTCAACCGATTGGGTCGAGTGAGGTGTCAAAGTGGAGCGCTCATCCAGGACGATCAAGCCGGTGGGTGCATGTAAATTGAGGAATTACCCCCAAAATATGAAAAGCGGAACACGGTCCAAAAGGGCTGCTATCGGTCTCCGGCTTATCGGGCCTGCCTATCAAGTCATGGGTGGGAGTATGTAAAATGAGGACTCCGAAAATATAAATTGCGGAACACGGATTTTACCTCAACAATAGGAGAATGATTCGAACATTTGCATCTAATGGGGAAAATGACTGTATGGAGTATGGGGGTGGTCATTTTTTTTGGATTTTACTATGGGTTGTGGGGTCTTGTTTTCTTCGTCTCACCACGTAAAACACGATGTGAATGGTCTCGGAGCTAAGCGGAGAATTTTTTTTTGAAAAGCCCAGGTACCGGGTAGGTCTGTATATTGGCCCATCTAGCTCAGTGGATAGGTCCATACTGGGAAATTTACTCCTGGACATTGCAATATGGGTTGTGGGATCTTGTTTTTCACGTCTCGTCACGTATAACACGATGGGCGGGGTTCCGAAACTAAGCGGTGAATTTTTTTGAAAAAGTCACTGCGCGCATGCGTAGTGGGTAAATAGTGCTGGGTGGACGTTCTGGGATTTAGGTGAGCCCCTAGTGGTCCAATGGCGTCGTATGAGGTCTTATTTTGAATCCCTCGTGGAGGAGCATCCGACTGGACTAATGTATCGTCCGTTTTCGTTTTCTGGGGGTGCGTGGGGGTGTGTTTGGGGTAGAAATGGACCACTATTGGTCCAAATGGGTCGTGGGAGGTGTCAAAGTGAAGCTTTTGTGGGTTGGAGTCAGAATGTCGTGCTTTTTATTGCAAGTCGCGTCAATCTGCGCATGCGCAGTTGGGCGTAGTAAGTAAAGTGGTCATTTCGGGGGTGCGTGGGGGTGTGTTTGGGGTAGAGAGGGACCATCCTTGGTCCGAATGCGTCGTGTGGGGTGTCATTTTGTAGCTCTCGGGGTGTAGAAGTGGATCGGCGAGCTTTGACGCAGAGGACTGCATGTGACCTTTATTATGTTGCTATAACCCTTGTGGGGGACCTAATCGTGTATTTGCGCCTAATCGTGTCAGCGTCAAATCGTGTAAAAGAATTGCGCCTAAAAACGTGTTGCGTCTAACCGTGTAGGAAATTTGCGCTTAATGGTGGAACTGCGCCTAATCGTGTACGAAATTTGCGCTTAATTGTGGAACTGCACTTAATCGTGTACGGAATTTGCGCCTATTTGTGTAAATGCGCCTAATCGTGTAAGGAGGCTGCGTCTAATCATGTAACTGCTCCTAATCATTTGAACCATCTTGCGCCTAATTCTGCGTTGCACCTAATCATGTAGAAACATTGCTCCTAATTGTGGAACTGCGCCTATTCGTGTAGGAGATTTGCTCCTAATTGTGGAAATGCGCCTATTCGTGTAAGAAATATGCGTCTAATCGTGGAAACGCGCTTATTCGTGGAAATCATTTTGCGCCTAATTATGCGTTGCGCCTAATCGTGTAGAAAATTTGCGTCTAACTGTGGAAATGCCCCTGATTGCCCATTTTTGGGGCGAGAGGGGCCCCTAGTGGACCGATTGGATCGAGAGAGATGTCAAAGTGAAGCGCTCGTCCAGGGCGACCAAGTCATGGGAGGGTGCATGTAAATTGAGGATTTGTCCCGAAAATATAAAAAGCGGAACACGGACTTTAACCCTAAAATAGGGAAAACTCCTATCAACCCGGTCCAAAAGGGCTAATATCGGTCGTGTGAGGCGCCACCCTGTATCAACACCTGCCAACGCCAAGCTTAACGCTTCAACGCTCTGGTGAATTAGCCCTGAAGCTCTGATTTTCAAGATAGTCCATGAAATTGACACTAATTCATCGAAATGTGGTGACGCCCGTCAATGCCTGTCGTTACGCCTTAACGCCCATGATGTAGGCCGGTTAACAACAACAACAACAAGGATGACAGATCATTTTATTATCGCGTCCAACATCATACCCAAGATACATCATGACTACGAGGTCATTTCCGGTGATGATGTTGTCACTTCCGAGTCGGGGGATTAGCCTTCGCAGACAAAACAATAGTCCATGAGACTTCAAATACGCTTTGCCTCCACTTGTCGCTTTGCCTGAATCTCCGGGAATATCCAGAAATCTTCGGCAATGTCCGGAGGGCAAATGACCTTCGAGATCTGTCAAGGGTATAGCTAAAAGGTTATTATACCCATGCATAGCCATACATGTAGGAGGGGAATACCCCTGGCCCTGGTGGGAGTCGAACCATTGAGCTATCAGTCAGTACGTCATAGAAAAGGTTGAAAACACCCTGATACAACTACTGGAGGGCGGATATATATACTCCTATGGACGTTTGCGGTATAGATTTGCGTTATATTTCCCCCCGTCTCACACTGTAGAATACGATGGGGTGGATCTCGTGGCCATGAGCTGAATTTTGTTGAAAAGTTTTGACTGCGCATGCGTGGTGTGGGGTGGACGTTATGAGGTCGAGATGGTCCGAATTGGCCGTTGGAGGTTTCATAGTAAAGCTCACGTGGAGGAGCGTCCGATTGGAAGGGTGTGTCGTGGAAATACCGAACATCTGCGCATGCCCAGTGGAAAAGGGACTTTGGAATGGACGTACTGGGGTTGAGATGGACGAATATTGGTCTGAATGAGCCATATGGGGTGTCATAGAGAAGCACTTGTGGGGAAGAGTCCGACTGGATGGGTGTGTCGAGGAAATGCCGTTCGTCTGAGCATGCACAGACAGGGAATTGTGGGAAGAAATGGCATTGTAGTGGACGTTTTGGGAGAGGAATGAGCCATCCTTGATCCAAATGGCCGGGTGAGGTGTCATATTGAAGCACTTGTGGAGGAGCATCCAACTTGGCTGGCGTGTAGTGAAAATGACGTCATTCTGCTCATGCGCAGCCGTAGAGTAGTATAGATCGAGCATTTGGGGTTGAAGTTTTGGGATAGAGGTGCACCATCCTTGCTCCTAATGGGCCAATATTGTACCGTGTGGGGTAGATTAATGTGACGCCATCAGTAGTAGAGAAAGCGTATTTAAGGTCCAGTTGCACCCGTAGTAGTAGAGAAAGCAGAAACCCAGTACATCTGCCCTATGATCTTTGTGGGGAGTTTTACAGCAACCCCATAGCACCCTATCATAACGCCTTATCTTAACGCCTTAACGCCCTAGCATAACGCATTAACGCCCCATCTTAACACATTAACGTTCGTATCAACGCCTTAACGCTATGATGCAGACAGATGAGAGAAAGAAAGATAAACACATGGGGGAAGCCGCGTTTACCATTCAAGTATGCCCTTAATATACCGGCAATTGAATGCCGTGTAATAGGAAAGAGTCTCTTATTTAGTGTGTTATGTTTGAATACAGCGAAGTCATACATCAAGATGTTCCTTGTCCCAAGGAGAATCCCATCATAACATGTTTGACATGCGGGTATATCTACATAAAGAAAAATTCACAAAAAACAATTGTTCTTAGGACTGCCAGCAGAATATTGAGAAAAGCAGTTAAGGAATTATATAGGGTGTGTTCTACAACAAAGACTATGTTAGATATCAAAATTGTTTTGGGAAGTGTTTTTAAATATATATATTTTTATCAGTAACTGTCTCCATTTTAGAAATTTTGCATGAACTGAGGCTAACTGACATGTGGCTCAAACCACAAATGTGGGTCAATTGGCAATCAATTATGCAGCTTCATTTGAGACCAGTGATAATAGGATCTACTTGGGCACTTCATCGTGGTACGATGGGCACTGGTCATGCAGGACATGCCGTGCAACCCGTTCCCGCAAACCTCCCTATCTCGCGGGCCATAAACTCTGGCTCATGTCGTCAGCTCGATACTGTTCCTCTTCTATATTCGTATCGGCCCCAATTACAACATCAATGTATACATAGAGCAAGCCCACGAATAAACTCATATGCCCACAATTTTCTTATCCCATATCATTATGGGATGCGTGGTCTGCAGAATAAAACTTTCGGTTTCAACGAAAAACCTCCTTCACTAGCAGTGGGTCTCCCGAGTTGGAGCATGGTTTCATGGTTGGAATTTTAGTTCAACGGTTTCAATTACAACATTCGACTTACCTCCAATGATCTCAAATTTAACGATGGAGTCTCTCGTCGTGGCGACGTTGTGTATCCAGCAATGAGAGCGTTTGTGTGTAACGAAGTTGGTACCGGTGTGTATATGGTGTTTATATACCGGTACGTCGTCTGTCCATCCATAAAAGTAGGTCACAGCTGAAGGCCAGACTGGCCAAATATTGATAACGGACCTCCCAATTCCTGGAACCTGTACTAAATTTGAGTCCTTCACTATGCGCAATTCGATACTTGAACAGATAGTGGGGAAGCGATAACTATTCTGCTGAACAAACACAAAGTGACTGGCAAAGCAGGAAAATCGAGTGATGTGTATAGGCCAACTATCGTTAGTTAAATTTTCCAAAAGTCAAGGAGTGTCTTTTATCACCATGCCGTGTAATTTAGGGTGGAATCTGAGCCGGTCATTCGGAGAACTGACATATGGATAAGCCCAGATTGGTACTCTGATCTACTGTCAATTAGGCCTAAATGAATATTAACCTTGTTTGACCCGAAATCAATGTCGGATTTTGATATCACGCCAAGAATATTAGGTTACTGAGCTCATGGAGCAAGAATTCGACGAACACAATACAGATTTTCTTGGAAATTGCAAACTGTGCAAGGGCGTAAACAAGTTATGAAGTTTGGGGGGGCTTAAGGAGAGAGCCTGAGAGGGGGATACCCCCCTGGCAGCGTAGAATTTTTTTGAAAATTGATGGTAAATCGGCGCTCACTGGGAGCATTTGAGCAGTAAAAGATTGTAAGAGTTGAGCTTATAATTTGTGCGAAAATGTCTCATAAGAGTGGCGATCACTGTACACTGACACGATCATTCAATCCAGGATTTGCACTGTAATTCAAGTTAATCCTTAGACAATACTATTTTGCCCCCGATAGAAGGGGGTGGTGCATTGACGTGGGCTGAGCGCATGAGTTCTGGTTCGTTAACTGGGTCATACAAATTGTTTTTAATCGATGATACCTGGACCATTTTTGACCTGAAGTTGCCAAACTTATCAAAAATGTAAGCTTAGTTGTCCTTTCTCGGAATAGTGGCAAAAATTCATCCACATTGATCATATTTAAACCAGTTATCAAACAGTGACTTCGGGTCTAATTAGATTTTATACCTTTATTTGTAGGGTTTCTCTGTGAAAATTAGTTGAGAGTTCGTATATATTTCTTAATTGTGAATAAATAAATCCTGAACAAATGACTGAGATCTCAATTGAATTAAAGAAGTTTATTGTGAAAAAGTTCTGAAAAATTATACTCGGCCAACGTGTTCATGTTTCTTCGTCCAAATGGGCAATATATATTTGATTGGATTGGAGCACATTATTCGTTTCTCGGAGACGGTCGCACGAGGTTTGAGCCCGATATCGCCAATCTGTTGCTTGGTTCACTGACCGATTGTATTCTAGCTAGGCCTACTGCATAGTAGTATGTAGCGAGCAAATTGGCGAAATACCCCCCCACTGCGCATGCGCAGAACCTTGTGTGACGTCATAAGTGTATGGGCATTGGGGGGTTATTGGGGGGTATTGGGGCGGTGTGACGTCACATGTGATGTGTGGGAGGTGGGACAAGATGGCGGCCAGTGGAAGATGTGGGAGGTGGGACAAGATGGCGGCTGGTTTTTTGTGTCGTGTGGGAGGTGGGACAAGATGGCCGCCAGTGTCAGTCAGTGCAAGATGTGGGAGGTGGGACAAGATGGCCGCCAGTGTCAGTCAGTGCAAGATGTGGGAGGTGGGACAAGATGGCGGCGAGTTTTAGTGTCGTGTGGGAGGTGGGACAAGATGGCGGCCGGTTTTAGTGTCGTGTGGGAGGTGGGACAAGATGGCGGCCGGTTTTTTGTGTCGTGTGGGAGGTGGGACAAGATGGCGGCTGGTTTTTTGTGTCGTGTGGGAGGTGGGACAAGATGGCTGCCAGTGTCAGTCAGTGTGTTGTGTGGGAGGTGGGACAAGATGGCCGCCAAGTGTCAGTCAGTGCAAGATGTGGGAGGTGGGACAAGATGGCCGCCAGTGTCAGTCAGTGCAAGATGTGGGAGGTGGGACAAGATGGCGGCGAGTTTTAGTGTCGTGTGGGAGGTGGGACAAGATGGCCACCAAGTGTCAGTCAGTGCAAGATGTGGGAGGTGGGACAAGATGGCCGCCAGTGTCAGTCAGTGCAAGATGTGGGAGGTGGGACAAGATGGCCGCCAAGTGTCAGTCAGTGCAAGATGTGGGAGGTGGGACAAGATGGCCGCCAGTGTCAGTCAGTGCAAGATGTGGGAGGTGGGACAAGATGGCCGCCAAGTGTCAGTCAGTGCAAGATGTGGGAGGTGGGACAAGATGGCCGCCAGTGTGAGTGAGTGCAAGAATTTTACAGGTACATCTGACCATTGTATACAGGTGCCTTATACCATTGTATACAGGTGCCTTATACCATTGTATACAGGTACATCTGACCATTGTATACAGGTGCCTTATACCATTGTATACAGGTGCCTTATACCATTGTATACAGGTACATCTGACCATTGTATACAGGTGCCTTATACCATTGTATACAGGTGCCTTATACCATTGTATACAGGTACATCTGACCATTGTATACAGGTGCCTTATACCATTGTATACAGGTGCCTTATACCATTGTATACAGGTACATCTGACCATTGTATACAGGTGCCTTATACAATGGTATAAGGCACCTGTATACAATGGTATAAGGCACTGTTTTGTGACACTGTGGAACTGTAAAAATTCCATGAATGGAAAAGAATGATAAAACCCATTAGTGCATAATATTGCTGAAATAATGCCAACAGAAAACTCAGAGTCAATTTAAATATTTATTTGTATTGAGCAAATTACAAGAATTTCGAAGAGAAAAGAGCCGAAATAATGTCTGTCTGTCCTGGAAATCAGCTGATCAGCAATAAGTCGACATCTCCGTGACCTTCAAGGAGATTTTGACATTAGGTTTTACCCGCTTTTATCACAAATCATTATAAAGAAATTGTCACACCCGGTGAACTCCTGAAACCCACATCCTACCCTGCTAGTCTGGTGATAATAAAATTTAAAGATCACATGTCCAACACATACTCACATAATGAAAGCAAGAATCGAACTTGCGCACCCCTCGAGATGAAGGATACCGTCCATGTTTCATTTTTTTGAGGTGTACTGAAATGCTCTCTCTAATTTATGCCCCGGTATCTATTTTCACATCTAGGTTGAAGATTTATATCGACACTGCTACACACTTTTCGAGATGTGTTTTCACTTTCGATGAAAGCACAAAACAGTCTAAAATGAGTCTAAAAAAATTCACCTACGCTAATATTTTCTAGTGTTTTGTAGAATATAGATTCGCGTTCATTTCTATTTCGTCAAGAAAAAATGTTTTGTAGAATATAGATTCGCGTTCATTTCTATTTCGTCAAGAAAAAATTTTCATCTCGAAAATTGGCAGATTGAAATGTTCTCTCTCTCTCTCTCTCTCTCTCTCTCTCTCTCTCTCATTTTATGACATGCAAGTATAGTACTAAAGTCTAGCTTACCTGATAAAAGAAGTTTAGTCCAGATGTATACCTATATTCCATACTCCCGGACGTTTGATGCATATCTGGGGGGCTGTTTTTTTCCTAGGTGGGATATAACACACCATGCATTTGTATGCTAATCGAAATTCAGATATTTCCATCGGTAAATCCCGTGTTCAGTATACCACGTGGATGAAATTCAATTCAATTCAATGTATTGTACAAAACACCTTTACGCACTAAACTATGAAGCTAATGATTTTGGTCAGCGGCACATAGATGTTCCCTGGTTTGGTGTCCACATCCCAGCGGTTTTCTGTTTCTTGGCTTGTCACGCATTTTTTCGAAATTCACAGATATTTCCATCGAAATATCAGCTGAGCTAACGGCCTCAATTGCCTGTCAGCTCTGTTGTTGTTGTTTCAGCGCACACGGTGAGCAAACGTTTCAAGAAATTGATTTCAGTTCCCGCATAACGTCTTCTTCAAGTCCATTTTGAAGAGTCGAGCGTATGAATCCAGTGAAAATAACATGCAATTCATTTGCCTGTCCGGTAAAACTGGTGAGTTGTTAGCTTGCGTTCACCGCACACACTCCGCGCGAGACGAAAATAGTTTAATATTTTTTCTCCCGCCTCGCGGTTCAGCCAATGAACTATTAGAAAAGCATATGTGTGTGCATATTAATAAAACCACGGGCGCCTAAAAAATGAACACATTTCATTACACTGTAGCGAATTGTTGCCATTGCACGTGTGAGTCAGTACGTTTTCATATCCACCTCAAATTGACACGGAGAATTTCATTGCCAGTAAAATTGTAAGTTCATTGCGGAAAGAATTGATATTGCATAAATTCCTGCGGGAAATAGGAAGTACACATATATAAAGAATATTGTCTTCACGTAAAAGTTTGTACATTTCAAAAAAAAATTTCAAAACAAAACAAAAAAATGTGAATTAAAACCCGTCCTTCGGATGGGAAAGTTGTTTTGAACTGTAAACAAAAATTTTATTTTGAGGTAGAGGGTCGAGTGAGGTATCATATTGAAGCTGACGTGAAATGCTTCACATTGATACCTCACTCGACCCCATTGCACCACTAGGGGCGCCTCTAACCCAAAAAGGATATTTTGAAGATTACGCATGCGCAGAATGCTGATAGTTCAACCCACACCCAGTCTATCAGATGCGCCTTCACGTCACCTTCAATTTGATACCTCACTCGACCCCATTGGACCATTAGGGACGCCTCTAACCTCAAAAAGGCTATTTTGATGTTTTGATGTTTGAGATGAAAAACATCAAAACATCAAAATAGCCTTTTTGAGGTTAGAGGCGTCCCTAATGGACCAATCGGGTCGAGTGAGGTATTAAATTGAAGGTGACGTGAAGGAGCATCTGATAGACTGGGTGTGGGCTTGAATTAGGGTAATTCTGCGCATGCGCGAAGATAATATGAAAAATATCAAAACATCAAAATAGCCTTTTGAGGTTAGAGGCGTCCCTAATGGTCCAATGGGGTCGAGTGAGGTATCAAATTGAAGGTGACGTGAAGGCGCATCTGATAGACTGGGTGTGGGTTGAACTATCAGCATTCTGCGCATGCGTAATCTTCAAAATATCCTTTTTTGGGTTAGAGGCGCCCCTAGTGGTGCAATGGGGTCGAGTGAGGTATCAATGTGAAGCATTTCACGCCAGCTTCAATTTGGTACCTCACTCGACCCACTACCGCCAAAATAAAAAAAATCTTCATACACAAGGTATTGATATCGATCTGCAAAATAGTCTTTTTGAAGTTAGGAGAGCCCCTAGTGGCCCGATGGAGCCGAGTGAGGTATCAATGTGAAGGTGAGATGAAGGGCCATCTGATGGACTGGTGTGGGTTGAACTATCAGCATTCTGCGCATGCGCGGTGGCCCGAGGGTATGAAAATAGCCGGTTTGGAGCTAGCGAAGCCAATAATGGTCCAATGGGGTCGAGTGAGGTATCAAAGTGAAGGTGACGTGAAGGAGCATCTGATAGACTGGACTAGCGGATTTGAAATAGCGTCATTCTGCGCATGCGCGGTGGCCCAAGGGTATGGAAATAGCCGTGTTGGGAGCTGGGGGAGTTACTACTGAGGATGAATGACACATGAGAGAACAACAACAACAAGAACTTTTTTTCATATAGTTTATTTTCCCCAATGTTACATCATACCCACGCTGGGGGAGCCGCGTTGGGTATATTTACAATTCAAGAAGATTCTTATCCAATCAGAAGCCACCATTTGCATGTTTCATATTCGTTCCTGTCCGTTAGATGTATTCTTGTCCAATCAGAAGTCTCCATTTCAGAAAGTGCCATCTGAACCGTTTTTCCTAATCATCGTCGGGCAGGCCAGGATAC